>JASANA010005875.1:0-178866 GCA_030248095.1 Ptycholaimellus sp. GST1_10 | reverse complement strand
GGTGTCAATACTTTGCCAGACAGTTTATTGTCACCAGTTAGGCTGGTTGTCAATCTTGGACTTTGCCGGAGAAAATGCCCCAGGACTTTGCCGGAGAGTGTGCGATTTTTTTCTCCGGCAAATTCCAAGGTGGGTAACCCAATAATGACCCTGGACTTTGCCGGACATTTCTACAAATTCTCAATTTAATTCTAAATTCTCAATACATAATTCTCAATTCTAACAAGGTATTCTCGGCTATTGCCAAGATGCGCGGCCTTTGCTCCAAGTAATAAGACGGATCACCTAGACGGATCTTCATAGCAAAATTCAGCTATTTTTATTATAAAACCATGGTTTTATGCTTCTTCGAATGCTTGAAACATTATGATTTGAAGTTTTTGGCCAGAGAGTGATATTTAATAAATATTTTTCGAAAATTCTTTTAACAGCTTCAGGACACAGCCTCAACAACCATACATGCCAAAATTGAGCTCATTTTATTGATAAACCAGGGATTTATGGATGTTCAAATTTTTGAAACACCAATATTTTACGTTTTTGACTATAAATCAAGAAATAATTAATTTTTCACAAAGTTGTTCTCTCAACTTCAAGATATCCTCTGACAGAGGTACATGCCAAAATTCAACAGATTTCATTGAAAAACCATCGGTTTAAGGATGTTTGAATTTTCGAAACATGATTTTAGGTTGTTTGCTTTAAATCAAGAAGTAATGAATTTTAGCAGCTTCAAGATACCACCTCGACGGATGCATCTGCCAAAAATCAGCTTATTTCATTGAAAAACCATTGATTTATGATTTTTTGTACCTTGAAACATCAAAAAATTGAGTTTTGGGTGAAAATCAAAAAATTTCTCCAAGCCCTAATAATGGGGCCAAGGCATCACTCTGACGGACTTTCATGCAAAATTTCAGCTAATTTCATGGAAAAACCAGTGATTTACGATTTTTAGTGCTTTGAAACATCAAAAAATTGAGTTTTGGGCAAAATTCAAAAAATTACGCCAAGCGCCAAAAATGGCCTGGAGATACCACCCAGGCGGACCTTCATGCAAAAAATCAGCCAATTTCATTGAAAAACCGCGGAGTACGGGACTGGATCAGACAAATATATATATATACTAGTAATATGGGTCAGTGGCCGCGCTTCGCGCGGCCACCTTAAGTTAAAGTTTAAGTTAAAGTTACACAACCAATTGCATCCCTTAAAATCTTCCTTAAACATATTGACCTTGCAGAAAAATGATATAATAAGATTTATTCACAGTTGAAAACTCAATTTGAGGACAATAAGAGAGCCACGTTTTCAATAGCATCTGTAGTCTAAGCAGCTCTAAGAACTCAAAAACTTGATGCATGCAATCTCTCTAGGTCAACGAACGTAACAATGACTGGGTTTGTGGTGACTTAACTTTGCCTTGAAGAATTATTTGATTTATCCCAAAAACATCAGACTCCTGGGTGGGCAAGAAATCGAAAAATTGGCATCACTCAATCCATTTTTTTCCAAATATTTTACTGAAAACGTTGAAAATTAAACAATGGATTTTGAGTAGAATTGTTGAAGCTTTAATTTAAAAAAAAGTCCGACAAAGAAAGTTAAAAAATGGAGGAGCTATGAAGTTTTGAAGTCAAAAAAAGCCCAAAAATGCCAAAAATGCGCACGTTTTCCATTTTTTCATATTTTCAACATTACCCATGCACAGCGCGCCCCAAAAATTATTAAATAATTTCTCAATACCGATACGTAGAGCTATCATATGCCAGGATGAGTCAAGAATCCAGGTGGCGCCGAGGCACCCCCAAAAATGGCATCACGCGTATTATATAAGATATATGCGGACAGACGGATGCAAAAATGGGGTAACTGCTTAAGCTGGCCTTGGCCGCCAGCCGCTTCAGGCAGGGCGCCAGAGCTCCTCCGGCCTCCGGGCACGGGTGCTACGGCCCCTACGCCTCGCCTAGCATGTTTCGCATGCTAGGCTACGCTCCGGGGCCTCCGCACCCATGCCCTCCGGCCTCCGGAGCTCTGACTGCCCTGCCCTCCGCGGCAGGCGGCCTGCGGCCGCGCAAAAATTTCTAAATACATCAGTACAAATATGATGGAGTATAGTTAGTCTATACCGAGTTCGTCATGCTACTAGTTAGTCTGCCTACTGCCAGGAGTAGTACTAGGATACTGTTTACGGCAACCCCTTAGGCTTAGTCAAAATGCGTGTATACTGTGGCAGTACCACCCATAGTTGCTTAGGAGCCATGATCCATACTGTGGCAGTACCACCCATAGTTGCTTAGGAGCCATGGTCCATACTGTGGCAGTACCACCCATAGTTGCTTAGGAGCCATGATCCATACTGTGGCAGTACATGGAGTATAGTTAGTCTATACCGAGTTCGTCATGCTACTAGTTAGTCTGCCTACTGCCAGGAGTAGTACTAGGATACTGTTTACGGCAACCCCTTAGGCTTAGTCAAAATGCGTGTATACTGTGGCAGTACCACCCATAGTTGCTTAGGAGCCATGATCCATACTGTGGCAGTACCACCCATAGTTGCTTAGGAGCCATGGTCCATACTGTGGCAGTACCACCCATAGTTGCTTAGGAGCCATGATCCATACTGTGGCAGTACATGGAGTATAGTTAGTCTATACCGAGTTCGTCATGCTACTAGTTAGTCTGCCTACTGCCAGGAGTAGTACTAGGATACTGTTTACGGCAACCCCTTAGGCTTAGTCAAAATGCGTGTATACTGTGGCAGTACCACCCATAGTTGCTTAGGAGCCATGATCCATTCTGTGGCAGTACCACCCATAGTTGCTTAGGAGCCATGGTCCATACTGTGGCAGTACCACCCATAGTTGCTTAGGAGCCATGATCCATACTGTGGCAGTACATGGAGTATAGTTAGTCTATACCGAGTTCGTCATGCTACTAGTTAGTCTGCCTACTGCCAGGAGTAGTACTAGGATACTGTTTACGGCAACCCCTTAGGCTTAGTCAAAATGCGTGTATACTGTGGCAGTACCACCCATAGTTGCTTAGGAGCCATGATCCATACTGTGGCAGTACCACCCATAGTTGCTTAGGAGCCATGGTCCATACTGTGGCAGTACCACCCATAGTTGCTTAGGAGCCATGATCCATACTGTGGCAGTACATGGAGTATAGTTAGTCTATACCGAGTTCGTCATGCTACTAGTTAGTCTGCCTACTGCCAGGAGTAGTACTAGGATACTGTTTACGGCAACCCCTTAGGCTTAGTCAAAATGCGTGTATACTGTGGCAGTACCACCCATAGTTGCTTAGGAGCCATGATCCATACTGTGGCAGTACCACCCATAGTTGCTTAGGAGCCATGGTCCATACTGTGGCAGTACCACCCATAGTTGCTTAGGAGCCATGATCCATACTGTGGCAGTACCACCCATAGTTGCTTAGGAGCCATGGTCCATACTGTGGCAGTACCACCCATAGTTGCTTAGGAGCCATGATCCATACTGTGGCAGTACCACCCATAGTTGCTTAGGAGCCATGGTCCATACTGTGGCAGTACCACCCATAGTTGCTTAGGCGCCATGATCCATACTGTGGCAGTACCACCCATAGTTGCATAGGAGCCATGGTCCATACTGTGGCAGTACCACCCATCATAGTTGCTTAGGAGCCATGATCCATACTGTGGCAGTACCACCCATAGTTGCTTAGGAGCCATGGTCCATACTGTGGCAGTACCACCCATAGTTGCTTAGGAGCCATGATCCATACTGTGGCAGTACCACCCATAGTTGCTTAGGAGCCATGGTCCATACTGTGGCAGTACCACCCATAGTTGCTTAGGAGCCATGATCCATACTGTGGCAGTACATGGAGTATAGTTAGTCTATACCGAGTTCGTCATGCTACTAGTTAGTCTGCCTACTGCCAGGAGTAGTACTAGGATACTGTTTACGGCAACCCCTTAGGCTTAGTCAAAATGCGTGTATACTGTGGCAGTACCACCCATAGTTGCTTAGGAGCCATGATCCATACTGTGGCAGTACCACCCATAGTTGCTTAGGAGCCATGGTCCATACTGTGGCAGTACCACCCATAGTTGCTTAGGAGCCATGATCCATACTGTGGCAGTACCACCCATAGTTGCTTAGGAGCCATGGTCCATACTGTGGCAGTACCACCCATAGTTGCTTAGGAGCCATGATCCATACTGTGGCAGTACCACCCATAGTTGCTTAGGAGCCATGGTCCATACTGTGGCAGTACCACCCATAGTTGCTTAGGAGCCATGATCCATACTGTGGCAGTACCACCCATAGTTGCTTAGGAGCCATGGTCCATACTGTGGCAGTACCACCCATAGTTGCTTAGGAGCCATGATCCATACTGTGGCAGTACCACCCATAGTTGCTTAGGAGCCATGGTCCATACTGTGGCAGTACCACCCATAGTTGCTTAGGAGCCATGATCCATACTGTGGCAGTACCACCCATAGTTGCTTAGGAGCCATGGTCCATACTGTGGCAGTACCACCCATAGTTGCTTAGGAGCCATGATCCATACTGTGGCAGTACCACCCATAGTTGCTTAGGAGCCATGGTCCATACTGTGGCAGTACCACCCATAGTTGCTTAGGAGCCATGATCCATACTGTGGCAGTACATGGAGTATAGTTAGTCTATACCGAGTTCGTCATGCTACTAGTTAGTCTGCCTACTGCCAGGAGTAGTACTAGGATACTGTTTACGGCAACCCCTTAGGCTTAGTCAAAATGCGTGTATACTGTGGCAGTACCACCCATAGTTGCTTAGGAGCCATGATCCATACTGTGGCAGTACCACCCATAGTTGCTTAGGAGCCATGGTCCATACTGTGGCAGTACCACCCATAGTTGCTTAGGAGCCATGATCCATACTGTGGCAGTACCACCCATAGTTGCTTAGGAGCCATGGTCCATACTGTGGCAGTTCCACCCATAGTTGCTTAGGAGCCATGTCCGGCAAAGTCCAAGGTGGGCAAGCCAATATTGACCCTGGACTTTGCCGGACACTACACTTTACCTCCGGCAAAGTCCACGTTGGCAACCCATATGTCCGGCAATGTGACAAATTTTAGGAATAGTCCGGCAATGTACTGGAGGGCTTCCAACATTCCTCCCAGCGCTCCTTCTCTGTGCGCATTTGCAGTGCCTTGAGATACACGAAAGATGCCTCGGAGTATGGCATTCGCAAGGCCTCCAAGGCTGCTGCTGCTGCCAAGGATGCAAAACAAGCCACCCAGGAGGCTGCCAACCCCTCAGACCCCTTCCAACATTCCTCCCAGCGCTCCTTCTCTGTGCGCATTTGCAGTGCCTTGAGATACACGAAAGATGCCTCGGAGTATGGCATTCGCAAGGCCTCCAAGGCTGCTGCTGCTGCCAAGGATGCAAAACAAGCCACCCAGGAGGCTGCCAACCCCTCAGACCCCTTCCAACATTCCTCCCAGCGCTCCTTCTCTGTGCGCATTTGCAGTGCCTTGAGATACACGAAAGATGCCTCGGAGTATGGCATTCGCAAGGCCTCCAAGGCTGCTGCTGCTGCCAAGGATGCAAAACAAGCCACCCAGGAGGCTGCCAACCCCTCAGACCCCTTCCAACATTCCTCCCAGCGCTCCTTCTCTGTGCGCATTTGCAGTGCCTTGAGATACACGAAAGATGCCTCGGAGTATGGCATTCGCAAGGCCTCCAAGGCTGCTGCTGCTGCCAAGGATGCAAAACAAGCCACCCAGGAGGCTGCCAACCCCTCAGACCCCTTCCAACATTCCTCCCAGCGCTCCTTCTCTGTGCGCATTTGCAGTGCCTTGAGATACACGAAAGATGCCTCGGAGTATGGCATTCGCAAGGCCTCCAAGGCTGCTGCTGCTGCCAAGGATGCAAAACAAGCCACCCAGGAGGCTGCCAACCCCTCAGACCCCTTCCAACATTCCTCCCAGCGCTCCTTCTCTGTGCGCATTTGCAGTGCCTTGAGATACACGAAAGATGCCTCGGAGTATGGCATTCGCAAGGCCTCCAAGGCTGCTGCTGCTGCCAAGGATGCAAAACAAGCCACCCAGGAGGCTGCCAACCCCTCAGACCCCTTCCAACATTCCTCCCAGCGCTCCTTCTCTGTGCGCATTTGCAGTGCCTTGAGATACACGAAAGATGCCTCGGAGTATGGCATTCGCAAGGCCTCCAAGGCTGCTGCTGCTGCCAAGGATGCAAAACAAGCCACCCAGGAGGCTGCCAACCCCTCAGACCCCTTCCAACATTCCTCCCAGCGCTCCTTCTCTGTGCGCATTTGCAGTGCCTTGAGATACACGAAAGATGCCTCGGAGTATGGCATTCGCAAGGCCTCCAAGGCTGCTGCTGCTGCCAAGGATGCAAAACAAGCCACCCAGGAGGCTGCCAACCCCTCAGACCCCTTCCAACATTCCTCCCAGCGCTCCTTCTCTGTGCGCATTTGCAGTGCCTTGAGATACACGAAAGATGCCTCGGAGTATGGCATTCGCAAGGCCTCCAAGGCTGCTGCTGCTGCCAAGGATGCAAAACAAGCCACCCAGGAGGCTGCCAACCCCTCAGACCCCTTCCAACATTCCTCCCAGCGCTCCTTCTCTGTGCGCATTTGCAGTGCCTTGAGATACACGAAAGATGCCTCGGAGTATGGCATTCGCAAGGCCTCCAAGGCTGCTGCTGCTGCCAAGGATGCAAAACAAGCCACCCAGGAGGCTGCCAACCCCTCAGACCCCTTCCAACATTCCTCCCAGCGCTCCTTCTCTGTGCGCATTTGCAGTGCCTTGAGATACACGAAAGATGCCTCGGAGTATGGCATTCGCAAGGCCTCCAAGGCTGCTGCTGCTGCCAAGGATGCAAAACAAGCCACCCAGGAGGCTGCCAACCCCTCAGACCCCTTCCAACAGTCCATCTTTGTTGTGGGCTAGGGAGCAGCGGCGTAATCCCAGCCTTGTTGGAAGAGAAGTTTGCTCGTGGCAAATTGAGCGACCGTTTGTATTGATGAGAGTTGAGGGAAAAAAGTGCCAATCATTGTTTGTTCTTGCAAATCACTGCATGAAGCAACAGCGGAACAGCTTTTTGGTTGGTTTTTCTGGGACTCCTTCTATCGGAATTGACATTGCCAAGACAAGCAGCAAACTCTTGCAGTATTCCAGCCTGAAACATAAGTAATCCGATACTTGGCAGTTAGGATAAACAAGTATATGGCGCAAAGCGCAATAGTTGACTCTTCACAAATTTCCAAGCAGCTCCAATCGCTCTTACGTTGCCAGCTGCTGCGGGCTTAGGCTTCCAGTAGGTGGCTATGAAGAACGGCTCAGAATCCTTGGCATGGATTCACTAGCGCGGAGGCGTGTGCAAGCTGACATTCTCCTAGTCCACTAAAGCTTCAAAATCTGTCTAGCAAAACAAAACCAAATGAGTCCCCTTCCCCAGATTAACTGAGCTGGCATGTACTGCCCATCTTCTTTCCTGCCATCAAATCTGGCCTTTGAGGTATTGACCACTTTGTGACAGTTGTGCGTTGTGCGGGATGGGTCAATGTGATTGGCGACAGCCGAGAATATCTTGTTTTCTAAATTGCAGGATTAATTTTGGAATATTCATCTCGGAAATTGGAAATCATTCTTATTGCATGCTTGAAATGAAAGCAACTGGCTTAATAACTTGCTTCTGTGGTATAGATAAAGAAAAATGCGCTTGCTGCCAGTAATGCGGTACACATAAAGCCAAGTACAGTTATGAGCATTTTATTTCAAAGATTGCACCTAAGCAAGTTGAAAAGTGGATGTAAAGTTTGAGTTTTGCGTTTCATCTCAGCATTCAAATGCGTTGGCTTGTTACAGATTACAGCCAGATTACAGATATTTTTGCGTCCTACATGTTAGGAAATTAGCTAGTTTATAATCTGCAGAATAAACCACTTTTGCACAATACAGCTTGTAATATTATCACTTAATACCCTCCTCAAAACAATCACAAATATGTATTATTATCTCTGGATGCTCCAACTAAAATGTCAACTAAAGTGTGAACTAAAATGCTCCAACTAAAATGACGCCGTTTGTCAAACATTTACAGTGTTTTGCGATTAATTGACATTTTCGTTAATTTAGAATGTTGCTCGATTAAAAGCCACGCCAAGAGGTATGGTCCAAACCGAAGCATACCTTAAAGCCAGCAATCACAATATATTCATTTTGCGACTTGTCGACTGTCAAGGCCCCTCCTCCACTAGAAATAATTTGAAACAGATAACCATGGCTCAAAGAAGACAATTTTGAACCTGCATTGTGTACTTCTATTATGATGCCTCAAAACACTGTCCTTCTGCCTAAACTTTTTACCGCAGACATCGCAGGCATACGGCTGGAGACTGAAGCAGCTGACCAAATGTCGAACCATGCTTGTAAATCTGCTGCAAAAAAAATTTGATTCAAAAAGCTCCAAGATTGTTTGTTACCGCAAAATTACTTCTTATTGTTGGGAATTTGAGCTGAGCAGCGCTGGCACCGTAAGATTTCAGTTGGGTTTTCTGTCACAGGGGTTTCTTTGCTGCGAATTTCCGTCTCTATCTTCACTGGCTGTTGTCTCAGGTCTGTTTCAGGATTTGGAACAGAATCAGAGTAAGGAGATTCCGAAACTTTAGCGTTCCCTTTGGCTCCAGTCAGAGCGGTGAAGAGGTTCGAAATTGGCAGCTTGAGACTGAGATTCTTATGATGTTCAATGATTGCATGTAGGGCAGCTGATGAGGCACTGTTGGAAGAGAATGAGCAATCAGCACAGGACCAAGATGGGGCACTGTTGAGATTGCCGAGGTGAAATTGGCTGACGTGTCTGGACAATTCGGGAGCTGAAATGGAAAGGCCTCCAGAAAGAGCAGGGCATATCTGACAGGGGACTGTAATTGATTTAAAACTTCCCAGAAGTGTGCAGCGAATTGAAATGGAAGGATGCAGAATGTCAGCGACCCAGGCATGCGTTTTGATGGCTATTGCCAGATTACCAAACTGATAAGGATTGGCCTGGCGCGAGGGAGCAAAGCGACCGTCAGCGCCCAGGCCCTCTTTTCGACCCAAGTGTATGTTTTGAGGGTTAATGCTAGATCTTGAAATTGATAAGGCTCCTGCTCCTCACAAAAGAATCCAATCGCTCTGATTCTTTTTGCATTGGAAAGAGCATCCTCGAATTAGTGTACACTCGCGAGAAACCGCCAAAAAGTTTACAATTTGGGGTAGAAAAATGCAAAACAAAGTGCCGTCCGAACTCCTTCCCTGCTGCTGCCCTGCTGCTGCTGCCCTGCTGCCCTGCTGCTGCCCTGCTGCTGCTTCGCATCTGCTAATGAACGAGAGTAGGTATTCATTTGATTCCTTCGCCCCCCCTTCAACCTGTTACTTGATGATAATACTTCAGTTAAACTACGTAGAGTCATATGCTCCAGTGGTGTAGTGGTGTAAGCGATTGGACAGCTAAATGTAACTGGCAAGTTCGATTCCTTCTCATGCGTTCAATTTTATTTTTGTACTTGCCAAAGAGAAAGCTCTTTTGTCCCAAAATCGATTGGCCTGAATGTAAAACCAAGGGAATTTCTCAATTATTTTTTGTTTGCCAATAATTTTGCATAGCATTTATCATTTATCATAACTTTTAAAATTAATTCATTTATTTATTAATAACTTTTTACGTATATATTTATTGATCTAATAAAATTTTAACTAAATACATAATTTGTTGGTAATTGGTATTGGTTCAAATCCTACCAAATGAATTTGTTTACTATTGTATGTTAAAAGTTGAGGAAATAACTGGTACCATCGGCAAGCCGAAAGTAAGGCTCTTTTCTCCCTAAAATCGACTGCCTCGAGTGTAAAGCCAAAGAAATTGCCATACTACT
Organism: Ptycholaimellus sp. GST1_10; assembly: GCA_030248095.1. Lineage (NCBI taxonomy): Eukaryota > Metazoa > Nematoda > Chromadorea > Chromadorida > Chromadoridae > Ptycholaimellus > Ptycholaimellus sp. GST1_10. The sequence goes on along the minus strand of JASANA010005875.1, from coordinate 168,946 downwards.
AATGGAATCTGCTGTGTCACCTGCATTTTGTTTGAGCGCGCATGAAAAGAGCCTAGGAACTGCGCGCGAAAACAAAATGCAAATGTCCCACAAGCAGATTCCATTAGTAGTATGGCAATTTCTTTGGCTTTACACTCGAGGCAGTCGATTTTAGGGAGAAAAGAGCCTTACTTTCGGCTTGCCGATGGTACCAGTTATTTTCTTATTCAAGACACAAGCAATCTCTACGCACCGATGCATGTCCATTTTTTGCACATGAGCGTCGGTCGCCGCTCTAGAGCTATCGATGCAAAAACATGGCTAGCTAGTGAAACTGGAAAACCGCACACTACTATCAAAAGTGTCTTCATTTGTCTCAATGGTTTGTTGATTCACAGACCAGACACGGCCACATCCTTCGTTACTTTCCGTTGTGTTCCATCCATCAAGGTTACATGAAATTAGATTGAAATATGGCAAATTGTTGCTGGGACTTAGAAGTGGAAATTTAGCCCTTTGTAAAACCTTTTGGTTCAAAGCAAGCGGAAGATAGTTCACACCATCCGCCTCAACAGCAGGCAATGGCTGCCTTTCCAATGCCCAACGTCGTAGGTAGCCATAGGTTAGCGCCAAGATATTAGACCTCTAATTCGCGGCTACAGACCCTAGTTCTCTGGTACCATGGAGCATGACTTTAAATGGTTTCTGATATTCAATGCCGATTGCTTTTTAGCTTTCGTGTGAGCTAAAGTAGTATTCGCGAAACATCAACCACTGGAGCGGAGCTACCCCTAGGCATTTTAGGCAAAAAAGCCAAATTAGCCAGATTTTTGAAAATTTTACCCCACCCCCAAACCAAAATCTTAGCTCCTCATTCAGTCCCAACCTTGCGGCTAAATGAAATTCTCGAATCCGTGACCTATGACACCCGAGCTGTTTCGGTGCAATAAGTCGTTCCAAAACGACTTGTAACACCTGGAATTTTGGTGTCATGTGGCACAAAAAACGCGACGCATGACACCGAAAAAACGACTCATGACACCGACGTGTGTCAAGGTGCAAAATCGACAGGTGACACCAGGACGCTTGACACCGAAAAAACGACTCATAACACCGAAAAAACGACCCATGACACCCTGCATGTAGCACCAGGATTTTGGGTGTTCTTTGCTTGGTGTTATATGACAAGGCCGTGGTTATGGCCTGGGTGTCATATGTGGTCGCAGGTCGGACATATGACACCCGCTTTATGACACCCACTAGTATAAAACATATTTCCTTTACTTTTTACTCTAGTCAACTGCAAATTTTTGAGAAAAGAGACCCACATTTGGCTTGGCGATGGTACCAGATATATATAACTAAAATTGCTATTGGAACTATATTACACAAATTGGAACTTTTTCATCTATTAGTTGCTAAAATTGTGCTAAATTTTTGGGCAAACGATGGAGATGTCATGAATTTAGAAGCATTTTTGCAGCGAGTTTCACTGTATGACAGATCAATGAACCAAACCAAATTCCCCAGTTTAGCTAACCTTTTTTGTTTCATGATGTTTTTCAAGTTTTTTTAGGTTTATAATTAACAAATAAACATTTTAAGACATCTTCCTGATTTTTTTCTACATGATATGTCCAATCATATCATCAAACAGTTATGTGTGAACATAAAATTGATCGATTTTCTGAGAAAATGTGACCCATGACTTGCAAATTTTGACAGGCTTGTAGAAAAATAAAAAAAAATAACAAAATTTTTTAACATTTTTGAAAAAAGTTCCAAATGAGACATTTTGTTGAACTTTTACAATTTTAAAGTACCAAAAATGTAAAAAATTAATACTAATTCCAAAAAAAATATTTTTTACAAAGTTCCATTTTGTATTAAAGATGGTACTAAATTTGCTTCTTTAAAGTTTTCAATTTATTTTTTTTATTTTTAAAAAATTTGGGCATTTTCCTATATAAATTGATTTTGGGTGTCATGGGCCATGGAACCACGGGGCAAAATGGCACATGACACCCCAATGGCCACAATAGGCCAAAACACCTAGAGAATGATCCAGCCTTCTTCACTGCGTGTAAAGCCTTGCATAATCAAAGCCTAGCCTAATCATATGACTGAGCAACTGTGTCTCACATAACTAAACCAAAGCCAATGAAGCCAAAATTAAGCCTACAGCACTCATACTCCCTTAAACAAACTTGCGCTGGTGTCATGTGATGCTAAAAAGTGTCAAAGACTGGCTGTGAAGTGAAAACTAAGATGCTTTGACCTGTAAACCAAGCCTGAACACGGCACCTCTTACCAAAATGACAGCCAAGGCCACGGCCTAACCAAGTTGTGGGTGTCATAGGTCGCCGTCATATGCCACCCAATTACTAGCACCTCTTATGGAGGTTTTTGGTGTCATATGTCGCGGCGGCTGTCCGGTTGGGACAACACCTGGGTGTCTCAAGTCCTGGTGTCATGCGTCGTTTTTTGGGTGTCATGTGTCGTTTTATTTTATGTGTCAGGTAGCAAAAACGACTTATAACATCACGATTTTCGGTGTCATAAGTCGACGACCCATGACACATTTTTGAATTTTGGCTCGGACCGGATTATGTCATATGTCGCATATATGGGTGTCATATGACGGGGTGCCTCCCGAACTCTATAAAAATATGCTAAACTGCTATTACGTTGCAAAATCAATACTCAATTCAAATTACCTTAAGTGCCCTATGCTATAACATAGGGCATATCTAGAGGTGGGCACATAAATCGGAGCAAAGTCATAATAGGCCAGCAGTTTTTTGGAGAACATAAGGCATTTTCTAGACCAAAATTTCACGTAAAATACGAAAATGCTAGTTTTGAGGCTGGCCTAGGTAGTTACGGCACAGAAAATCAGCAATTTTGAAAAAAAGGAAAATTTGATATTTCGTGATTTTCATTTTGGATCAGGTTTAGCATTAAAAAAGTTTTGAAAAAATCGGTGGTTAAAAGGTGTCACTAAACACCTTAGATCTATAGGGTTGCCATACAGTTGGAATTTACGGATTTTATTGAGTATTGAGCTTGCTAGTTCCATTTTTGTGTCACGGGTCTGAAAATCACAAATTTGACCTACTGCGCCGACCTACCTTCAATCAATTAGCGATTGTGAGCCAACGAAGGCATTTGGAACGCTCCCATTCTAGGACATAGTATAAAATTAACCCCTTTTTCAGATCCAATCATAAAAATGGGGGGTCAAAAATTTTTGTGCCACCGATTCTCAAACCTATCAAAAAGGCTGTCTTAAGGCTTCGCAAGTCTCAGGCAGCTTCTTCTCATGCATATTCAACGATCCAATGTTGTCTGTATTATCATCTTGCCTTATGGACAGCTTCAGTATCTGCAGCTGCCTAGCCAATTCTTCACAACGACAGCACCACAAGGATATCGCCATAGACAATTCTTGTCGCCTATCTTTCCCCATGCCTTCATCACCTTCACCGCCTGGGGTCTGATCAACCCCGCCAGAGACAGGGATGTTGGCAACCTCCTCCCTCTCTTTCTTCTCCCTCCAAACCCCCAGACATGGGAGTGAAGAGGGAGGGGAGGGTTCTGCTAGGAGAGGGAGAGGACGGCGACCTTGTTGGAGTGGTTCTCCTCCTGGTCGCCCTCTATCTCCAAGTCCGCATGCTCAGCCAAACAATTTTTTTAAAAGGCCGGTAGGTGGGGTGAAGGGACAGGAAAGGGAGGCAAGGAGCTGTCCATGGACTGGCTGAAGGGGAGTTTCGACCGGAGCATTTGAAACATTACTTTTTTGGGTAGAAAGGTTGAACTACGGGCAGGGGCGGAGCTAGGATTTTCGTTTGGGGGGGGGGGCAAAATGGAGGAGCGAAGCTCCGATGTGGGGAGGGGGTCCTAGGGGAAGGAGGAGGAGGAGGACTCCGTCATCATGAAGCAGGAGCCGGTGGAGAATGAGATGACACCGCCCCCGCCCAAGAAGTACAAGACCATCCAGCATTTGCTCATTTTTCCCCACTTTTCTACTCACAACCTTTTAAGGAGAGCTAATGTTTGACAGGTAGGCATAAGAGAATCGCTTCCAAGAAGCCCCTGCCCAAGCCGGCGCTCTCCAAGGATGACCTCTCCTTCGACGGGAAGCCGGGCATGGGGACCACTCCACTCGGGCCACTCCACTGCCCCAGCCTCACCAACCGCTGCCAGACGTGCTTCCGCCTCGCCTTCCTTGCCCAGCAGGACCAGGACGAGAAGCTCCAGGAGCCCAACAGCACCTCCTCCGTCGACAAGGAAAACGTGGAGCCCCATCCACCATCCCCAGAATACTAGTTCCTCCCCTTCATCTTCTCCCCATTCCCAAACATTCCCTTCTCTGCATCACTAGTCCCTTCTCTGTCCCACATTCAGCGCTAAGCTTAGCCAAAGATGCCCCTTTCGTTGCCCCAATGTCTCCCTTTGCCAATCACGCCTTCCGACCCAAGTTTAGTCCGTCTTTGTCTCCTCTTTTGCAAGTGTTTGTAGCTCAGTTTGGCCTACTATAGGCATTGTTTCCAGTCATAGAATGCTTTGTTGCAACGTTTCCAAGTGCTGGCCACGTCGTTTGTTTTGGTGAGGAGACTTTCGAGAAGTTGTTTGGGAAAAAAGATGAGAAGAATAGTACAACAGAAGACCAATAGTATATTAGATGATAGCCGGTACTGCCTATAAATGTCAAAATGTCAAATATATCATTTATAGTCAATAAACGGTAACATCTATATACGGCTACGGCTATTATACGGCTATATATTTTTATAGATGATAAACATTAACGTCTATATATGGCTAATATAAAATATATCGCCTTAGCCGTTATATTAGATGTTTATATGTATATAGGCAGTAGACCCATAAATGTTATATTTTAAACTTTTATAGCCTTTAGCCAATCTCAAACCAAGTGCCATTGGTCTTCATTGGTCTCCCTGGCACACTCCCTGAGCACTGCGGCATCGATGATGCCTGCCAGGAAGTCTGTGTGAAAGCGCGCCACATTTTCTGTGAGCAGCATGCCAAGGAGGCATACCTCAAGATTGCCAACGACGTCAGCTCCCTCTCCACCGATACTACATCGCATGTATTTAGAAAACATCAGCGAGGAAATAGAGTTTGAAGGCAGTGATTTAGGTAAACCAAGTGGGGGACAGCATGGATGGGATGAATGGCAGGGACAGCACGGTACCCTCTGAGGTACCCCTTCTATCCTTCTTTATGCCACATCAAAACACTACCTCACATATCTCAGCACCATAATATCTCCGATGCACTTGAGGAAGACAAACTGATCTTCTTATTCAGTTGCTACTCCTTCAAAATGGCGATCAACTTCGTTCATGATTACTCCCTGATGTGGTCTTTAGATCCAAAAACCTTTACCTCCAGAGCGCTGAATTAAAACGCGTCAGGGCCATCGTCGGCCAGAACCAGCTCATCCTCCACTATCTCTCCATCCAGTCTGAGGGCCACGCATGAATGACATCGTTGGATAATGTTTCGGATTTGGGCTATATATTGGATGTATGGTGTGAAACAGTGATGGAATGATTTGAGCTTGATTCATATCTTCTTGGTAGTGATGGAAATGCCTGCTGGTTTACAGCACGCCTTGGCAATCTACTGGTTGGCAAGATTCCGAGTTGGCTCCAGCGCCAGGGCGGCAAGGGCAACATGGAGATCTGGACAATCCCGATGGACCCAAGGCGAGGCAGGTTTCCACCCCCTCTTCTATCCTCTTCCCTCGCGGACTCTTTTCACTTTCAGTAAACGTGGTTCATCATTGGCTCCCTTGGTGTCTTTGCGCGTACACTACGACACCATCCCAAGCCTCTTCATCGGGGATACACTTCTGCACAATCTGAAAGGAACGCTGTTACGGGGACTTAACTCCACCCCCATTCTTTTCCTCTTGAAATAACGGTAGGTATTCATTTCATCAGAGCAATAAATGGGCAGAATGAGAACTGTACATTGAAGGCGCTAGACACTCGATCTCCAATGATGCAAGCAGAAATTCTCAGAAGTGCCACTTTTAAGCTTTAGTCTGTGAGCAGGACCTCAGTCTCTTCAAGGCATGGAAAAACCTCATTCTGGACATCATGGACACCAACTAGATATACGTCTACACCATAACCTGGGACTCATCTGAGGTACCCCTATTCTACCGATCATAGGACATCATCACCGGGGGTCTCGGTGGTAATGACTCTGACAAAACACAAGTTTAGTTTCATCAAAAGTTGAGATCAATAAGTGCAAGAGCACATGCCACAGGCCATAGCCATTGGCCCTGCACTGCGCAGATCATTCCCTCCGAGAGCAGCTCCAGAGAAAGCCTCAACAGCATTGTGGCCAGGCTGGCGGAGCGCCAAGGCAACAAGGACCACGAGGATGTTGGCAGACAAAATCCCTGCTGGGTGTTCAGCCAGGCAGCACGAAGCTGGGGAGATGAGGACAGCAAGGGTGAAAGAGGGTGTAAGTGATGGGGAAGCGTGGGACAAGGCCTCATAAGCGAGGTGCCAGGGGCGGGATATCGAAGGAGATGTCATGCACTGCTCAGGGCTCCAGTTCAGACTCCAGTGAGTGTTCATCTCTCACAAACATAGCTAAAAGGTGGATGTATTTTGAAGGCTCTTTCTTAACAAAGGAAACAAGTAGAGAGCTAACAAGGTATTCTCGGCTGTTGCCAAGATGCGCGGCCTTTTACTAAGTAATAAGCTCATGCTTCGTTGCTAAATTTTCCAAATGCTATGCCTTCTAATCCAATGATACGGCTGACCATAATAACCAGTGAATTTATGCTTGTTCAAATTTTTTTTCAAAATTTATGATTGTTAAAATTTTTGAAACATCAAGTTTTAAGGTTTTTGGCCATACATCGACATATAATAAATATTCTTCACAAATCCCTTTTAACAGCTTCAAGGTACCGCCTCAACAAACGTACCTGCCAAAATTAAGCTGATTTTATTGAAAAACCAGCGATTAATGGATGTTCGAATTTTTGAAACATCAATATCTTGGATTTTTGCCCATAAATCAATAAATTTCTTAAAATTCTTTTTCTCAACTTCAAGATGTCATCATGATAGACGTACAAGCCAAAATTCAACTGATTTCTTTGAAAAACACTGGATTTATGGATGTTTGAATTTTTGAAACATCAAGGTTTTGTTCATAAATCGGGAAATAATAAATATTTTCAAAATTCCTTAAAGCAGTTTCAAGATATCACCACGACAGGGGTATATGCCAAAACTCAACTGATTTTATTGAAAAACCATGGTTTTATGCATGTTCAAATTTTTGAAACATCAAGATTTTGGTTTTTTGACTATAAATCAAGAAATAATAAATATTTCGAAAATTCCTTTTGCCAGCTTCGAAATGTAACTTAGACGGACGTACCTGCCAAAATTCAGCTTATTTCATTGAAAAACCAATGATTTATAATTTTTCGTATTTTGAAACATCAAAAAATTGAGTTTTGGACGAAATTCAAAAAATTACGCCAAGCACCAAAAATGGTCCCGAGGCACCGCCTAGGCGGACCTTCATGCAAAAAATCAGCCAATTTCGTTGAAAAACCGCGGAGTATGGGCCTGGGACACACATATATTGGGCTGGCGCGAACGGAGCTTTAGCGTAGTGTCAGCGCCCAGCCCCTCTTTTCGACCCAGGTGTACGTTTTGAGGGTTATTGCTAGATCTTAATTTTGATAAGGCTCTTGCTCCTCACAGGAAGCTCCATTCGCTTTGATTTTTGTTGCAATAGAAAGAGCATATGCAAATTGACCAAAACTCGCGAGAAATCGCTCAAAAATTGTAGAATACAAGTGAAAATCACCCAAAACCATTTGTCCGAACTCCTCCTTCTCCTTCTTCTTCTTCTTCTCCTCCTCCGCATCTATTCAATGGACGATAGTAGGTATTCATTTCTTCCCCCGCCCCTGCCCCCGGTCACTGGGCTTCATCATGTAGTCATTTATTGATAAATCTGAAGTTGGGCTAAGGTGGCATATGCCCCAGTGGTGTAGTGGTGTACGCGATTGGTCAGATGAATGAACCTGGCAGGTTCGAAACCTTCACAGGCACTCATTTTTTTATTTTTGCGAATTTTAGTTTTTTAACTGGTACCATCGGCAGGCCATAAGTAAAGTATGCGGCCATAAGTATGTGGCCATAAGTAAAGTATATCAATTACCCTAAGTATGCGGCAAGAAAATTTCTCAAAAATATATTAGTTTGCCAACAAATTTGCATTGTATTTCATTTTCGAAACTTTTCTTTTTGTTATATTTAAAAAAAAGTTTAATTATTTATTTATTTAATAAAATTTTAACCAAATATATGACCAACAATATAAAATTTGTTTTCTATACGTTTTATACTATATTAAAAGTGGAAGAAATATCTGGTACCATCGGCAGGCCAAATGTGGGTCTCTTTTCTCCAAAATTAGCAATCGCCTTGAGTAAAAAGTCAAGGAAATACAATTTCTACTAGTGGAATCTGCTGCGTCATGTGCATTTTGTTTTTGGGCTCGCATGGAAAGAGACACTGAACTGCGCGCCAAAAACAAAATGCAACTGTCCAAGCAGCAGATTCCACTAGTAGAAATTGTATTTCCTTGACTTTTTACTCGAGGCGATTGCTAATTTTGGAGAAAAGAGACCCACATTTGGCCTGCCGATGGTACCAGATATATATATATATGTGGACAGACGGACGCAAAAATGGGGTAACTGCTTAAGCTGGCCTTGGCCGCCCGCCGCTTCAGGCAGGGCGCCAGAGCTCCTCCGGCCTCCGGGCACAGGTGCTACGGCCCCTACGCTTCGCCTACCATGCTTCGCATGCTAGGCTACGCTCCGGGGCCTCCGCACCCATGCCCTCCAGCCTCCGGAGCTCTGACTGCCCTGCCCTTCGTGGCAAGCGGCCTTTGGCCGCGCAAAAATTGGTATGTAAGTGTGGTGATATGCAGCAGGAACGTAGCAAGATACACTTTCATCGTTGTCACCGAAGGGGGTTAGGAAGACAGCGGAACTGGTTGGGGCAGAGCGAGCCACATTATAGAGCAACTGATCCCGGCCTCCCTTCCGCCCACCTCGTCAACTAGAGGTCGGACGAAACCAGCTTTGGAAACGGCACAGCGCACCTGCGGGGCGACTGGGAAAGGGGGAAAGGGCACAGTGAATCACACTATCAATCAGCGCAGGCAGAGGAATGGGACCTCGGATCCAAGCCACAAGCATAGCAATACTAAAGGGCGTGAGGGGAAATCATCGTCCAATCGGTACAGCAGCGGAATGACCTCTGAGAACGTGTAGCACCAGCATCGAGAGACTTCACTATCACTTCGGCTGAACGTTCTTCCCGTCTCGGCTTGACTGAAGCCTGTCTCCAGTTCCAATCCGGGTCAAGGTCAGGGTCGAGGTGGGAGTGTCTAGGGTAGAGCCGTCGAGACCGTTACGGTGATGGTGTTTAGGACTGTAGGTGGAGGGAGAGTCGAGCTCCATCGGGTCTCGTCAAAACCATCCGGCATCGATTGTCCGCATATCTGCTTTCTCCATCAAAACACTGCTCCAGTATCTTGTGGACCCCTACTGCCACTCTAATCCCGTCGGGTTGTAGGATGTAGGCTCCGGTCTGAGAGCCGTATTGTTGGAGACCGAGGTCACGGCCATTGTTGATCTTAATGATGAAGTTGTGTCCGTTGTACTCAGTCGCCAATCTTCTTTCTCCAACCGTCAGAGTGGGACCTCCTTCCCTATTCTGAGCGTCAGTGGGCGGAGAGGCGAGGTTCTGCTCCGAGGGAATGGAACTGGTGGCCTTTTCTTGTCTTTGCCTTGCTCTTATCCAAACTGGACCCATTGTCGTGTCTTCTTCGAGCCAGTTGTGAATATGCTGGAACACTACTTCTGGCATTGGATTGATGCCGTCGAGGTCGAGCATCCAAGGTGGCTGTGGAAGCAACAAAATTCCCGTTGCCAGTCGATCCATCCATGGAGAGTTTCCATAGTGATCCCTGAGACGGATGGTTGGGAAAGGCCCGACCAGAGGGCCGATGGCCTGCCAGAGCTCGGGAGGAGAGAGGGACTTGTCCAGGTCTCGACACATAGACAGTTGGACCTCGGTTAAGCGTCCTCGTCGTGGCTTGAAGAAGTCGAAGACCATCTGCTTGTGGACCCCATCAAAGCTGCAGCAGTCGAAGACGATCACCTTGTTGTTCAAGCACATTCCTTCGAACATCAGCAGCATTATTTTTAGTCCCCTGCTGCTCAGACCTTGCAGTATGAGCTTATCCGCAGAGATGTGCCGAAAGTAGTTCAGGAGTCTTCGTTGCTCTTCGGGGTCAGAAATGACGTCGGTGAGCCTGAGCATGTTACCGGTGCGGGTTCTGCACAGAGTCAACCTCCTTTGCTTCATGATTCGTTGCGTCCCTCCAGGCCATTCGGTGGACTGAAGGAGGGTATGGGGGGAAGTGTGAGGGTAGTTGGAGGAGGAATCCAGGCGTAACGCCTTCGATGGTGGTTTGCTGTCCTCTTCGACGTCTCCCGGAACTGACTCATCGGCATACTTCTGCAGGTGAATTTCCAGCCGATACCAAGCTGACACTTCCCCAAGGAGCTCTGTCCACTAGATGAAGCCACTTGGAGCACACAAGACGAGTGCGGGCCAGGCTGTGTCCATCTAGATGTCGTAGGATCAACTCCAACATCTCGTTTGGTAACTGGTCCAGTGTCGGTGGTGTCGTAGGAGGTACATGGGTAGATGGGCGTGACGGATGGGGGTGAATCAGTTTCCCTCCCCATCCACTCAGTGAACGTTCCGGCTGGTAGCTCACTTCGGGGGGTTCTCTGATTTGCAGCTGTTCCCAGTGGCAACGCAGTCTTCGATGATGACGTTGGAGGGCCGTACGACTGGAGTGGCTTGAGGAAAGTTGATCTAACTGATTTTCCACCAGTGCGATGGCCAGAAGTATTTGGTTCTCACTGCTGTAGTTTTGGTGGTGGGTAGGCGTCGATGTCCTCTGATGGCAGTCATCGGGGGGGCTGTTTGTCATGATGGTGGGTACCAGACGCCCAGGAGTGGCTCCACTGGTTGAAGTCAATGCCTCCAGAAGAACGCAAGCTTCCTGGTAGAGGACACAGCCTATGGCCAGGAACCAGTGACGTGATGAAACTGGAGCTTGGCCAAGTTTTCTGGGTGGAAGATTCCCTGAGCCACGAGTTGTTCTACAATGGGGCACCACGAAGAGACGCGGTGGGCTAATTTTACTTTAAAAGAGTCCGTTCCCAGACTTAAGTAGATGATGTCTTTATGTTGCTAAATTTTGTTGTTTGATGTAGTCTTTTTGCGATTTTCCCTATGACAGAAGTACATCTGACCCACCAACAAGTATGGTCTAATAAAAATTGAAAGTAAATAAAATGGACATGGAAATAAGATTATGCCTTTTTTACCGAGGCTGAGCTGTTCTAAGAGATCCCGGAAATTGGTGAAATGCTTCTCCTTGACCTTCACATAACAGGGTACAGCTACGTGCATTATTCTATCAATACCGAATGCCAGCTGCATGATTTATTTTGGATAGATATACGGAATTTGGAATACACAAAACAAGTTATTTTTAATTAGCAATTCACTCGAAAAAAATCCCAGAAATGAATATGCATGGACCGCTTTCTACTGCGCATGCCTTTGGCCTTTGGCTGGCATTGCACACTGTGGCCTTTCATCTAAGCGACACTGCAACAATTCTTCAATTGCACTGCATTGATTACGAATAAAGCTCTGCTCAAGCTCAAAGAATCGTCTGCCATGCCTTTTTTGTGAACCATCAAATGCCTCGCCTATCTAAACCTCTGCAGAAACTCTCCATCCCATCATCACCTTTCCAAAAGGCAAATGCCTACGATGACTGAGCCTTTCCATTTAACCCATTTAAGCTGCTTTTTTGAAACAGAAAACATTTAGCATTTTGCGAACATTTATACGTTTAACTTTGAAAACAAATATCAACTTTTGTCTAGCATAAATGACCATAAACTGAGGCTGCTAATGAGTTATCAATGAGGTTAAAGGCCTAGTCTCAGAAAAACCACCATCTCCGAATTTGCTCTAACTTTGCATAGTGTTTGGGTTCACCAAAGTAAGCTTGCGCTCTGAAGCGGTTTTTGCCGAATTTCATTTTATGGGCCAGGAGGGTCGCTCAAAGTTTCCTATGTTATAACATGTAAAATGGCCATTTTCAGCACAAAATCAATGATAACTCTACGTGGTAAGGTGCGCCGCATTGCGCCGCCTAATAGAATGTGTAAAATAGCCAGATAATCAAATTAAAACTCATTACTGGTTCCAAAAATTTGGGCGAAACTGGGCGTAGCCCAAAAACTGGCGAAAATGACCATTTTTGGTGGTTTTTTGATGTTTTTCGAATATTTTAACAACTTAAAAATTTTTTACGCAATCAAGACCCTTTTTTTTGAAATGTACACCCAAAAATTGACCCATAGTCATAAAAATTAGTCCAAATAAATTTTAAAAATTTTTCCATCTTTTTTAGGACTGTATAAGGGCTCGAAGGGCCGCTCCGCGGTCTATAGAGGTTACATAACTTTTGTCATCATATATATATGTATATATATATATATATATATATATATATATATATATATATATATATATATATATATAATAATATATATATACCGTGGGGGGGATGATTTATTCGTACCCCAAATACAATCAACTATAACTCCAGAGCTACTCAATATTTTTTGACGAAAATTTAACACAAGTTGCCACTAAATGTCCTTAACATTGTGCTAAATTTGTGTGGCAAACGAATTTTTTGTTGCGGATTTATGACAAATTTTCTAACTTGAGTCATTGTATCACTGCCCACTAAGTGGAACAAGCCATTTTGGCTAAAAAATAAATTTTGCATGATTTGCAAGACCCATCATCCCTAAAACATCCCTATAATTTGCTAAAATCACAGTTGTTGTTATTTGTTTCTCATAAGTAGTAGTTTTTTTCTTATATTGCAAAAAAAGTCTTAATTTTAAGCCACATTCTATGATTTAGGGCAATGATGTGCATACAGTATGACTCAAGTTAGGAAAATTGCCATAAATCCAAAACAAAGAATTCCTTTGCCATAACAATTTAACACAATGTTATGGACATTTAGGGGCAACTTGTGTTAAATGTTCGTCAAAAAATATTAAGTAGCTCTGGAGTTATAGTTGATTGTATTTGGGGTACGAATAAATCATCCCCCCCACGGTATATATATATATATATGTATTTCTGGAAATGCTGTCCACGGGCGAATTCTCAACGGATTTGGACAAACCTTTTTTTTCCGGAAAGGTAATGCTATTTTAGGAAGATCTGGAGGGGTGGAACCGGTTTCCGAGCATTTGAAACATTACTTTTTTGGGTAGAAAGGTTGAAAAATGGGGTATGCTGTAAAATGCTCAATTCTCAACGGATTTTGACAAACTTTTTTTTTCCTGAAAGGTAATAATATTTTAGGAAGATCTGGAGGGGTGGAACTGATCCCGGAGCATTTGAAACATTACTTTTTTGGGTAGAAAGGTTGAAAAATGGGGTATGCTGTAAAATGCTCAATTCTCATCGGATTTTGACAAACTTTTTTTTTCCTGAAAGGTAATAATATTTTAGGAAGATCTGGAGGGGTGGAACTGATCCCGGGGCATTTGAAACATTACTTTTTTGGGTAGAAAGGTTGAAAAATGGGGTATGCTGTAAAATGCTCAATTCTCAACGGATTTTGACAATCTTTTTTTTTCCTAAAAGGTTATACTATTTTAGGAAGATCTGGAGGGGTGGAAACGGTCCCGGAGCATTTGAAACATTACTTTTTTGGGTAGAAAGTTTGAAAAATGGGCTATGTTGAAAAATGGCGAATTCTCAACGGATTTGGACAAATTTTTTTTTTGCTGAAAGTAATAACATTTTAGGAAGATCTGGAGGGGTGGAACTGGTCCCGGAGCATAGGAAACATAACTTTTTTGGGTAGAAATTTTGAAAAATGGGGTCGGTTGAGAAATGGCGAATTCTCAATGGATTTGGACAAACTTTTTTTTGCTTAAAGGTAATTAAATTTCAAGAATATCTGGAGGGGTGGAACTGGTCCCGAAGCATTTAAAACATTACTTTTCTGGGTAGAAAGTTAGAAAAATGGGGTGTGTTGAGAAATGGTGAATTCTCAATGGATTTGGACAAACTTTTTTTGCTGAAAGGTATTAACATTTTAGAAAGATCTGGAGGGGTGGAACCGGTCCCGGAGCATTTGAAACATTACTTTTTTGGGTAGAAAGGTTGATAAATGTCGTATGTTGAGAGCTCCGCGGTCACCTATTGCGCTCTGCGCCATATACTTGTTTAATTTATTTGGACTAATTTTTATGACTATGGGTCAATTTTTGGGTGTACATTTCAAAAAACAGGGTCTTGATTGCGTAAAAAATTTTTAAGTTGTTAAAATATTCGAAAAACCTCAAAAAACCACCAAAAATGGTCATTTTCGCCAGTTTTTGGGCTGCGCCCAGTTTCGCCCAAATTTTTGGAACCAGTAATGAGTTTTAATTTGATTATCTGGCTATTTTACACATTCTATTAGGCGGCGCAATGCGGCGCACCTTACCACGTAGAGTTATCATTGATTTTGTGCTGAAAATGGCCATTTTACATGTTATAACGTTTTCTGTGCGGGGGGGGGGGTGTGGGGCGGGTGCGGGGTTTGTTAGGATTTTTTCGTTTGTTATATAGGAAAATTTGAGCGACCCTCCTGGCCCATAAAATGAAATTCAGCAAAAACCGCTTCAGAGCGCAAGCTTGCTTTGATGTCCCCAACTAGGAAAAACAATTTCATTCAAATCTGAGAGGGTGGTTTTTTTGAGAGTTGGCCTTTAAGACGTGTTTTGTGAGAAGAGCACGAATGACCCAAGAGCCGAGACCCATGAATTTTTGACCCCTTTTTTATGACGGGAATGAAAAGATATACAAGTAAGAAGTAAAATTCATAAATATCCTTGGGGTCAAAGCTCAATATCCAGCTCAGGACAGCTCTGCCAAGTTAGAGGTCGCAAAATTTGAGTTTTTGGCGATTTTTCTATGAAAACTGAAATTTCAGACTCATTTCTTTCCCAAAAGTACTCAAATTGGGTATGGATCGATTTGTCTACATTAGCTGGACACAGGTATGGTAATAATCTTTAGATTTTCTACAACAAAATTTCATATTTTATCCAAAAATCAGATAAATGTCATAAACTGAAATTTTGAAGTTTCATAAAAACATGAAGTTTTCTCAAAAGTTTTGTTCAAAAGTCTGAAAACATACATCGTCATCGTATTTCTTATAAAATTCTGCCCCAGAAACTTTTTACAATTGCCGCTTAGGTATGTACCATAGGAGCTATGGACCCAAACATGACGAACACCAAAGATATGCCCTATGTTATAACATAGGGTAAATTAGGAAGTGTAAAATTTTGATGCGAAAAAAACTTCCTGCTCTTCAGGAAGACAATACTGATCAATTTCTTTTTGTGAGCTTATTACCCTAAGCCTTAGGCAGGTATTTAGCAAAAAAAATGCTGGGTTTTAGGTTATATACATGAAAAAGTTCCAGTGTGTGGACAGGTCAAGAATTCGCCCTATGCTATAACATGGGGCAAAGGTGACCAAAAAAAGTTTGGGGTTGATGTTTTATGCCCAACTTTATAAAATTTCTTGGTATTTTTCCTCATTTGAGACCAATTTGAACGAATAACGTTGAAGCATTTAATTTCAAAATATTATTAAGTTGGGCATAAAGATGATAAAAATGGCATATAAATGAAAAAATGATAAATGAAAAAAAATATAAATTATAACCCAGCAATTTTTTTTGCTAAATACCTGGCTAAGGCTTAGGGTGATTAGCTCACAAAAAGAAATTGATCAGTATTGTCTTCCAGAAGAGCAGGAAATTTTTTCGCATCAAAATTTTATTTTTTAACAAAACTTTTGAGAAAACTTTATGTTTTTATGAAACTTCAATATTTCATTTTATGACATTTATCTGGTTTTTGGATAAAATATGAAAATTTTTGGTGGGAAATCTAAAAACTATTGGCATACCTGTGTCCAGCTAATGGAGACAAATCGCTCCATATCCAATTTGAGTACTTTTGGGAAAGATTTAAGTCTGAAGTTTCAGTATTCTGAGAAAATATCACCAAAAACTCAAATTTTATGACCTCTAACTTGGCAGAGCTGTCCTGAGCTGGATATTAAGTTTTGACCCCAAGTATATTTATGAATTTTACTTCTTACTTATATATTTTTTCATTCCCATCATAAAAAGGGGGGTCAGAAAATCCATGGGTCCCATTCGTGCTCCTCTCAAAAACCGCCTCTTAAACTAAGGCTCTTTTGTGAAGAACAATTTGTGGGTCTAAGCTCCAGCAGCAACCCAAGTCAATAATTGTAGGTCTTAGGGCACGATGTATGGTCATGACTCAAAATATTTCACCCTCAGCGGGCAGAAAATGTCAGTGAGGATGAGGAAAATGAGGACAGTGGCTCTTTTGGCTACATTGGCTTTTATCTGCCTTTTTCTATTTCACTGGGCAAGTTCCCGCCAAGCACACACTGCTTTCTCCAACTACGAGTAAGTGCTGGACCACTTTTTATTCCAAACATAGCCTGAACACATTGCTTTAGTTTCAGTTTAGCGCTTTTGCGAGCTATGGAAAGGAATTATTAGAAAATTTGGACTTTGGAAGTATCTTGAACTGAAAACCAATACATAGCGTATTAATGAATCGAGTAGTATAAATTTGGTATAACGTAAAAAAACCACCATTACCAAAATAATGTTCAAAAACTCTAGGTTTGCCGGCGGTGGTGAATTGCAATGTGCTGCTCTGTTGGATGAACTAAGGAATTGTCTCCAATCAGCGCTGCGAAACCAGAAAACAGACCGCTTCCACGCCATCACAGGCCTGGTCAACCAATGTGCGCCATCAGCCATACAACTCAAAACCTACCGCAATAAAGACGAGACTAAGGTTCATGAAACGTTCTGATTTCATAGCTTCTTATCATTTGAACCAGATTAGCCCCCTATTCGGTTCAGAGGAGCAAGCTGCAGATGAGCATTTCTCCATTGGTGGGCGCCAAAAGCGACTGCATACTGGTAACACTGGGCATTGGTGGAGACATCGGAGCAGAGCAGGCTTTCCACAGTGACTTCCCGCACTGCCATTTCTACGGCGCCGACCCGACGCCCGAACTTGGCCTCTCATATCAGACTGTTTCATTATTTCAATCTCATGTCATACTCCGAACACTGCCGGTGAGCTAATTAGTAGAAAATTGGAAAATGCATAAAAAAGTAGACACCAATGGGCATATCGGCTGTAGAAATAGGGTTTTGTTGATATAAACGTATGCCAGCTCCACTGTGCCTATGTTTGCATCGTTGGAAACGTCCAAAAAAATCTAAGATACATATTTTCGGAGTTCTTCATAGTTCAAAAAAATGAGAAAGATTCGAGAAGTAATGGCAGGAGCTGGGTGGGAGCTACTCAGCTGTTGCTGTGGGCGCAAGTACAGGTCGTCAGCGAATGTCCATCTACACGTCTGCCAGCCTGTGTCTTCTTTGGCCAGGCAAAACAGAGCTGTTGTAGTGTTGCAGAGAAAATGGCTACCAACCGGCGGAGGTGGAAACTCGAAGTCTCCTGGACTACCTAGGCAAGGATGTGAAGCTGAGCGGAAAGAGCATAGACCACCTCTGGATGGATGTGGAAGGGGCCGAGTATCCCATCACACACAACCTCATTCTCACCAATGCTCTGGACCAGGCCCGACTATCTTTCTGCCAGGTTCCGCTTACATACTTCAACAAATTTGTACTGCGATTTATAAATTAGTAAAATTTTTTGTAGAATTTTGTTTTTGTTTTTGTAGAATTTTCAGAATTTTTAAATTTAAGAATTTAAGAATTTTGTAGAATTTTAGTAAAAAAATTTGTATAAAAGTAGATTTGATCAATTTTTCATGGTATTTATTTCATTGCTGGACATTCGATCACTTTTTTTTGGAGAGCAAAGGCATTGAAGTGGAATGCGGAGTTTCACAGCCCGCAAGAGATGGGGCTGTTCAATATGACGGTGCAGAAGTTTGACGCAATGCTGGCCGGACTGGTGGACAGGAATCTTTTACCACTGTACATGGAGCATGTCGGACATTTGAGAATCTTCTTCTTCAACTTTGCCAGCAAAGATTGCCTTTCCAAGTACATTGATTGTCGCTAACTTTCTAGCAGTTCCGTTTTTTTCTTTTTAGCTTTATTGATTAACTGAAACTGGCTGATTGATACTGTTCATTTATTTGAAAACGCACAAATTATTTGAAACTATTTGTAGTTTATTTGAAAACGCATAAACAAAATGCACATGCCCCTCACGCAGATTCCATTAGTAGAAGGAAAATGTCCTTGGCTTAATACTCGGGCATTTGATTTTTAGGAGAAAAGAGCTTGACTTTCAGCTTGCCGATGGTACCAGATATATCAATTTATATTTGTACAATTTTCGATTAGTTAAGCCCATCCTGAGCCCAAAGCTTAATCCTTATTGTCAATAGTTGGTGAGTCGCAGCACTTGATGGTGAGGAAAATTAAGCCTTGATTTTGTGTTCTTTGAGAATTGCTTGCTGATTGTGCTAAGGCCGCAAACTTTGGAAATTGAATACGCATTCTACGCCGAATAGGCTTTCTTCTTGCATCAAAACGCTAACAAAATAAATCCAGCATCCAGCTATAGCCTGAAACTAGGTAACTGAACGACCAGTCTGAGTGTGAAACGCAAGCTAGAAAAACTCAATCTGAAAATCAGAAAAGCATAGCAGACTGAGAACAGGCAGCATTCTTTTGTCACTTGCAGTGCATGCATGATTAGGATTGCTCAGGCTATAAAATCAGGATTAGCAGTCTCACAAAAGCCAGAAGAAGCAAAGATGAATGCTCTGCTGGTTCTGGCAACACTGGTCGCTTGGGTAGTCGGCTGCCCACCGTCGGATGTACCCTTCGATGGCGGTTGCCTCGCTATGCATAAAGCTGGGTCTCGGATAGACCATGAGGTTAACATTTTAATTAGTCGCCTATTTCATAACTTTTGGCTCTCAATCTTGTAAATTCAGGACTTTTGTTGGCGCTGAAGACAAACGAATAAACGAAACAGAAGCATATGAATCATTTCAGCGCCACCAAAAGGCCCGAATATACAGTATCGATAGTCAGAAGTTTAAAATAGGCAACTAATTAAAAGTTAAAAGAATTTACATTTTTGCCAAAAATGATTTTTTAGCAAAAAATGTTCCATTTTTGTAGATAGCCTAATTTGGCCTATATTCCAACTAATACAGGACGCAGTGAGGATTTGCCGCGAGCACGGAGGGAGGTTGGCCGATATAAGAGGCCGTAGCGCTGAAACCGCAGCTCGCAACCTTTGGAGAGTTGGTGGACCTTGCTATAAGCATAAGTTGGACGAAAAAAAATCCAGGTGAACCATGGAGCTTCCATGGCTTACGTGAGAGGGAAAAAAGATGGCAAGCCATTGGCTTTCGTCAAACGCCTTTCAAAAGTTGCTCCCTTGCCTAAAGGAAGCTATGTTCGACACGTTATTTGCCACATGAAGCGCTGAAACGTCATGATTTATTTACTTATACTAAAATCAGTGGCACTTGAAAAATAATGAGCAAGAACATGGGTTGAGAAGATGGGCTAAGCACAAAAGTCCTTTGAAAAATAAAGAAATTGCATAGTGACAGTTAAATAAAAACGCGGCTGACGTTACGAACCCCCCCCCCCAAGAATTTGGCCCCCCCAAGACTTTGCCCCCCCCCCCCCCCAGATTTTGGCCCCCCCCCCCCCAAAATTTGGCCCCCCCCAAGAATATTCCACCCCCCCAAGATTTGAAATTTTTTTTATTGGCTCATAATACTTCTCTGTACATATCTCGAAATTTAAACTCAAGGAATTTTCATGTAGATGATTGAATACCTACTTGTTTGAAACATAGTTAGTCTATACCGAGTTCGTCATGCTACTAGTTAGTCTATACCGCAATATAGGGCGTAGCCACCTGACTTTTTTAAAGGCTCGCGAGGGACATAGTTAGTCCTTAAACATAGTTAGTCCTTACCGAGTTCATTAATGTTTTAAAGTGCTCAACTAGTAGGTACTGCCACAGCCATGACCTCGTCAAGGACGAGCATGCGTCTAAGCTTTTGAGCTGGAATCTTGAAAGGTACAAGCCCCTACTCCTTGTAGGCATGCGCCCGCCATCCGGTATGGACTAACTAAAAAAGTAAGTATTTAGTTGTTTAGAAAAAAAATTCCTTGAGTTTAAATTTCGAGATATGTACAGAGAAGTATTATGAGCCAATAAAAAAATTTTCACATCTTGGGGGGAAGGCCATATTCTTGAGGGGGGGCCAAATTGATTAGGGGGGCCAAAATCGATTAGGGGGGCCATATTCTTTGGGGGGGCATATTCTTGGGGGGGGGGTTCGTAACATCAGCCAAAAACGCTCTAAGAAATGCTCAGCAGGTCCTGCTGGGAACAATTGTGTGCCAGGGCCCTGCTTAAAAGCAAGTTTCAGTGGTCGGAAATTAGGTATTATGTGAATCACATTATATGAGTCATGTACTGCAGTTTTAGTTGTCTAAACTGTTGGTAGGTTAAAAAAGTTAGGGGAGTCGCGCGAACGCAGATTCCCCACACTCAAAAATGTAGAGGTGGAATGTCCCGATTTGGGACACCCCCAGAGGTCAGCACGGCACGCGTGGGCAATGGCCAGGCCTCGCCCTGCCAAGCCAACCTAGCTGAGCACTGCTCTTGGCCCTCCAGGTAAGTTACTCCTCCTCTCCTCCTCCCTCATTATTAATCTCCTCTGAAACCTGAGAGTCGCAGAAAAAGTATTTTGTGCAGATTGGACACTGGCCTAAGTGAACATTGCTATGCCACGCCCGAAAGGTGAATTAGCCGCCACCAGCCAGAACTCGTCTCTGCGCCGCAGTCTACGACTGCCACCAACGACTTCGGCGCTTATTGGCTCACTTCAAGGCCCGGACTTAGCAGCTGTTTCAGAAGCAGGCGGGTTGGTCGGACACTCGGATCATTCCCCACATTGGAGCACCGCGACGGCAGGGTCATGCGCATTGTCCACTACCTACCACTACTTCAGGAGGCAATTTAGAGGCCTAGAATTTTTTACTCGCGCAAATAAGAGCTTTCTGGCACTAATTAAGGGCATCGTTTTAAAAAGTTCTACAATTTTATGGCTATTTGACATTCTCCAGAGTTCAGGTCTCTTTGCTCCGCATGTACTTTCAAATATCATGTGCCCATTTTCTTATTGCCTAAAATCTCACATTCGCACATAGCTGGTCGCATCTGAAACTCGGGGAGATTGAGTAGAATAAATTAGGAGACTATGCAAAGCTGGAAGAGTCAGCGAATATGCGGATTGGCAACAGCCCCTCCATCTGCAACTTCCTGGGCTAGGATGCCGTCAACAGGACCCCTGCCAGCACACCCCTACCCTCCTCATCCGCCTCTCTAGTTTCAGAACCATCCCCATCAACCGAATTTGAATAAGATTAAATTTGGATTTGAAGAAAGCTCAATTTGAATTTGGACAAGATGGAATTGGAATTTGAAAAATATTGAATATGAAATTGTATTCGAATTTAAAAAAAAATTGAATTTTACTTTGAGGAAGATTGACTTTGAATTGAAAGATTGTTGAATTGGAATTTGAAAAGAATTTGAATCAAAAAAGCCAGCCTCAATTCTTGTAGACCTCCAGTTACAAGCCTTGACCTGGCTGGCACAGTTCAGTAAGCTCCAAATGTTGGCTCGCCCTTTTTATCCTGTGGTAGTTCATTTGGCGCCTCTTTTTTCCCGAAGAAAGGCTCTCTATGCTTCTACATATAGCATTTTTGCTTCTGGTACACGGTGCAATAGTTCATAGGCTTCTTTCTCCACAAGCTGTGTCGGGCGCACCAAAGGCGAATGGTGCTTTGAGCTTTTCAGTACTTCGCATTTGGTAAATTCTTTAGACTTTCAGAGTGGAAAATTGCAGACATCAAAATTTTCAAAAAATGCACAATTTGCATATCGGATGCACAAAACTACTGTAAGGAGATTCATGAATGTTATGTCTATCGCTGTTGTGTCTCCTCCTCCGCACCTCTCCTTCTACTGCGATTTACCTTCACTCTCTGCTGATGGGATGAAGAAGCTCTAAATCTCAAACCTGAAGACATGTCCAAACCTCACACTACCGAACCGCTCATTGTTTGATTGGCAGATCAGCAAAACTTTCGAACAGCAAAGGGTGTGAATCGCCAAAAATTGTGTTATCTAACTCCTATAAATTCAGAGATCATCCGGTCCCAGAGACGCGGTCTATCGATCCAATGGTATGCTCAGGTCTCTGATGTTTCTCCCATGCATCACTCGAGCATGACTTAGCTAGTGTATCTTGATATATGAGGATCTTACCAGTTGAGAAACGCAATGCTTATTTGAGGGGGGACTAAGGGCTGTAAATAGAAGTCCAGCCTCTAACTGCCGCGGAGAAAGCAGACCCTCTATTAAGAATCTTAGGAAGGAGGTTTCTTTTTCTATCAGTTTATCATCATCGTCCAGCGACAGGTTCACTGAAATGTGAATTTGAAATAGCGTTGAAAAAGGGTTTGAATAGATGAGACCCGTTTCAAGAGCAAGGATATCGTTTGGGTAACCCAATGGTTTTCGCATTGGCTCTATCACCTCCCGAGTCTAATTTACCATTCTACATTTGTTTTCCTCCATTACCCAGCTGTAATCCACATTTGACAAGAGCTATCCTATCACCGAGTTCAACTAGAATCAAGAATCCAGCATTCCAATATGAGCCGATTTGAGGACCGAGGTAAGAGCGGAACGGCCAAGGGATCGCTTCTCGGACTTCAAGCAGCGTCTGGCCAACACCGTCGCCATCCCCCAGCCCTGCTTCGACCTCATCAAGGAGCTTCGGCTCCATCTGCGCGACCATCGGGCTTCCATCAGCCAGTTTGCGCCTTGCCCGATGTAAGCCTGCTCTGTGCCACCTGCTCCTCTGATGTTTCAAGAAAAGCGGTATTAAGCAGTTCGGGACGAGCCTATTGATAGTTTGGAAATGTGTTTGTACTAACTTAACTTTTTAGAGTTTTCTAAAATAGTCCCAATGAACCATCAAATGAGAGTAGCCAGCCCTGGACATGTGTTTACGCCAATCACACTCCACCTGCCGCTTTTGAAGGGCTGCGGAATCCAGCCAAGCAACCCGGTTTTCACGACGAGAATAGCAAGCATTAGGGAAGCCTAAATTCAATCCCATCTTCCACATCCACACAGCAGCCTTTGGCTGGTGAACCAGGTACCTTTTGACATTGACTGGTTTCAAGGGGCCTCCAAGTGTGCCTAGCAAGCCTGAAGCTCCTCTGATCACTTCTGATACTGCAAATTCAAATGACCGAGTACAAACAACAAGCCATTTTGACATCAGCGACACAATATATGCAACATTAAAAGGGCAGGCATGCACTGTGAAGCCTTGAGATGATGAAGCATCATAGATTCGGCTGCGGCAGGCCTGAACGAGGAGGATTGAGAACACTGATTTGGTGGGCCCAGCAGCACTCAACGCCCAGCGCCTCTCCTCTCAAAGCTGCCCAAGGTCCAAGGTTTCATCCCATTCTCATCAACAGCCTTGTCTTCATTGTATGGACACCCAATTTAGCCTTCCCTAATCGATCAACGCCAATTTTCAATTTGCTTCTTCAATCGGCAGTTAATTGCAAACCCTGGCAAATCGGCCCTGCCCACTTTCACCTTCCCACTCAAGTTGCGGAATACCAGCTCTCTTTTCCCTTCCAGTTCGAACGACCGCTCAACCTCCTCCCCTCCACCCCCTTCCTCTAATCCCTCAAACATTTGCAGCGGGAGTCCCCGATATCAGAGCTGGTAGGCTCGGCCAAGCCCCCGGAAGCCCTGCTAACAACCGCCGTGGAGAGCCGGGAAACAACTCTGAGTCGGCGGGCACCAAGAGTCCACCTCCAACCCGCCCCCACCTCCTCTGCAGCGCCCAGGCCTCCTCTACCGCCCCAGCAAACGGCCAACGGGTCCCTCTGCAGGTCAGGCCTGCTACTCTCATTGCTGATGTTTCAGGCTGCTTACTTAGTTGCGTTAGTGGCCTTCGGTTTTAATAAGGCTGCTTCTTATGATTGACAAGGAAAAGAAGGGTAGTTGGAGTTTCAATTCTGATTGAGTTTGAGTTTGCCGAAAATGGTCAAGGTAGTTAAGGTCAAATTCAGGCGGCTAGAGCTAGGTTATTTGTCATTTCAGGCTCTGTATATTGCTCACTTTCAGACTGATTTGGACAATTTGCTGCCTAGAACGACCAGAATCTGGCTTGGAAGAAGTTTTCAAAGATAGATTTGCGATGAATGCAATCTGATAAGTGCACATTTGAAAGGCTTCAAAGGGTTGGCTTTCAGCTCCACCGCACTTCTTCCTGCCCGGGCCTTCTCCTCCTCCACCGCCACATCCTCACTTCCCGCCTCCGCCCAGCAACCCTCCCATCAACGGCTTCCATATGCCGCCCCATGCCAACGATTACCGGCCATTCGGAAGGGTGACAAAATGCAAACTTTCAACGAGGTCAAAGGAAGTAATTTGAATGGGTATCATTTGAGAAGCAATGACTTTTACCCTGCAACAGCTGAGGAGCTTTGGATTCAAAAAAGTGCAGCAAAATTTGCTGGCAAGACCAAGTCTTTGACCCAAGGTTCCTTAATTTTACACTTCAAGAGTGCCTCATTCTCTCCATCAGCCTTCACCTCTGCTCGCTTGCCAGCCAGGGACAATAAAGACCCAATAGCCACAAGTTTAAGCTCGCATAGGCCTGGCCAGGGATTAGGCGAGTCCCAAAAAAGCTTTGCTTGAAGCTAGTTGAACCGCAGTTGAATTGCAGTTGAATCGCAGTTGACCGCAGTTGCTTGAAGCTAGTTGAACCGCCTACCCGCCCAACACTGGATATCCGGCACCTCTTCTTTCCTGTCTCTTCTCCTATTTGTGTTCGGGGCCTTGTCCGTCTGATGTTTCACGATGCTATACAGTCGATGGAGAAATAGTTTCGTATTTAATCTTCTCGTATTGTATCTAATAATAACCCCGAAATAGTACACCTAAGTCAAAAAGAAAGGCTGGGCGCTGACGGCTCGCTTTGCTCCCTTGTGCCAGTCCAATGTTCAGACTCACAGGTCAAATCAGGGTGCATCCTTAGCATTGCCCCCGGGCCCTGCCCTGGGCGGCAGTTAAAAAGTAGAGGATTAAGACAAAAGAGGAGGCTAGATTTTATAGCCAGGTTTGTAGATGAAAGGATAGGCATTTGGCCACTCCGCCTGCAACAGAGGAAAGTGCTGTGGAAGTGGATGAAAAAGCCGTCCTCAGTACCTGACAGTGCAGAGCAAACTGGACGAGTCCAAGACTGTTCGGAGGCTTTCCTTCTGCAGCAAATTTTAGCATTTTCGGGGCTACAAAATGACAATGCTTCAGACTTGACCAAAAAAGAAGCCTTTCAATCCTCCTAATACCAGACCTTTACTCCATCGACTTTTCCTCGTCTGAGAGGGGCAAGTGCGGGCAGAAGCTAACTGTGGAAGAGGACGATTCTGTTGCTAGGTCTAGAGTATTCAGGCCAGGCGGTGTAGACGAGGTCGGAGGGTGCGATGCGGTATCTGAACTTAAGATCCGGGTCGTTTGGATCAGCTTCGTCGGTCAGGGCGCTGTACTGGAAGCCAAGCCAACCATTCGAGGCAGGAGCAAGCCAATGCCGCTCCGGCGCCTGCCTTGGTATATCGGCGGCCAACGTTAATGGTATGCCCCTCCACAGTCTCCATGGCCCCCTTCACCTCGAAGGTGGGGAACCAGTCGGAGTGGAATCTCAGGTGGGGAGCAATGCCTGGCAGGGATTGCTGAGCTGTGTGAAGCAGTGGGAGTGAGGGGTGAGGGGAACCTGGCCAGCCCTTGTAGGGGGCCTTGGTGGCGATGGCATCGGCACGCAAGGCGACCAGCTGGCAGCTCCGCTCCCCGCCCACCACCCGAGCGATCAGCTCCAGCTGATGCCTCTTCGTGCATCGAGCCTCCAGAGGCCATTTCAATTTATTACTCGCTAACTCACCAACTCGGTAGTTTATAGGAGAAACTGAACTC
This sequence comes from Ptycholaimellus sp. GST1_10, assembly GCA_030248095.1. NCBI lineage: Eukaryota > Metazoa > Nematoda > Chromadorea > Chromadorida > Chromadoridae > Ptycholaimellus > Ptycholaimellus sp. GST1_10. Next base: position 142,602 of record JASANA010005875.1, on the reverse strand, counting down.
TCGAGGGTTAAGAGTTAGCGAGTTTGCCAACCCGCGAACTTTTGCTGTTCAAATTAAGCTGGTGGGCTGAGTTAGAGGGTTGAGTTGGCGGGTTTGCTCAACCCTGCCTCCCCCCTGAGCAGTGGCGGATATTGGGGGGGGGAAAGGGGGGAAGTTTCCCCCCCCGAAATGATTTCGGGGGGGGGGAATTCCCCCCCCGAAATTTTCAGGAAGGGAGAAAATTTTATCCCTTTAGATGGAAAATGTAAAAAAAAAATTTCGCGCGCTTCGCGCGCAGAGACAGTACACATTAGGTTGATCATTTTCTTTGGTGATTTCTTGACTTTATGGACTATGGTTGTTGAAAAATGGCGCGCTGCGCGCAGAAATGGAAAAAATTTTCAAATTCACCTAATTTTTCAGTCTAATTTTGGCAGTTTAACTGCTCTTTTGAAAAAAAAATTCCTGCGCGCTTCGCGCGCAGACAAAAACACTATTGCCAAAAAATTTTTCGTAACTTTTCCCCCCCCCCCCGAAATTGAACAGAATATCCGCGCCTGCCCCTGAGTTAGCGGGTTGACTGCCTTGCAAACTCAAGCTTGGCCTGACCATAACTTTTGATCTAGGAGGAGTTGGAAAAAAATAAAAATATCTTCATACTTATGGCGCTATTTTCCATCTAGCTAGATATGATTAAGACCCAAGCAAAGGAATTTTTTCATTCCGAATTTTTTCAATAGAAAGATTATCGGTTGATGAATGGTTAAAATATGAACTTGATATTTCGAGAATGTGACACAATACATCAGGAATTCAACGCAATAATTCTAATTGTCATTAGACTGGATTGCCACTGGACTGGATGACTACCAAACAGGATCAGCCTCACTCCAACTACCCCCCCTCAATGCAACCTCCCTCATGACAATTGCCCGCCCCCTCATGGATTTTAGCCCCCCCCCACAAGATTCTACCCCCCATCATGGAATCCGCTTAGCAGCATAGGATGCTAATCAGCGAAGCTCTTGATTCTTTATTGACGACGCCAATTAGGTAAGGGAAAACTCGGCAAAGCCAAATCCGGTACAAAATAAAATTTACAAAAATCCAAGTTTTTTGGGTAAATAAGCAAAATGAAGAGGTTGATAGGCGGGCTTCCTGATCTTGGCAGCAGTTCGAGACCGGTCCATGGCCAATCACCTCTATTGGTACCTCAATTTGGAGTCACAGCCGCGCCCACTCGGTTTTCCTTGGCCTTATATCTGATCCTATGCCTACTTGATGGCTGTTTTAATTTCAACCATGAACAGACATGTAGAAAGTAAAGAAAGCTTGGCAGTGAGCATAGTTGCGCATAGGCTGAAAGATAAGAAGGAAGGATTAGGCAGAAAGACAGAATGATCATTAGGTAGGAGCTGGCCTAGACATCGTCATAGCCGATTCATTGACGCTCTGGTCTAAATTAATTTTAATTCTGCCACACAAGAATTGCCTACTAGTGCTGTTGCGCTAAGTTTTTCCCTTGCCGAAACACGCGAAGGCTGAGTAGCTGTAACTAATGATTTGCAGGCTCGGATGAGTCGGCGGCCACGCTGCGCCTGTTCCAGTGCATCCAGAATTTCAAACCATAGAGGTATGAGGGGGGGGGCGGCGCACACACGTACCACGTCGGGGGTAAAAATTTCGCGTTTTGGGGGGGCGGGGGGCCCCAGACGTACCCACGTCTGGGGGAACTTCGGGGTAGAGGGGGGGGGGGGGGGGGGGGGGGGCAACAAACGTACCACGTCTGCCAAGTCAAAAATTTTCACCTGGCAGACCCTCAAATAAAAAAATTTTTTGCCAAAAATTGGCAATTTTTGGCATTATTCTCCTTTTAATGTCTCCAACTAGCTTGTTTTATGCTAGTTTAGTCATCAAATGTAATATATATAATGGAGGGCAGTTTAAATCTGGGCAAGGCGTCGAAGGTAGATGAAGGCAGTGTAGACGAGGCGGCGGAATGTGTGGCAGCCGGGGCTTCCAAAGCCGCCCGTGCCGGAAAGCAGGCATGGATCAATAATAGGAAAAATCTTGACACGGGTTTTTTCGGCCAGTCATAATTCCTTTGAATGCTGGCCGCTCCGAAACCGAATCCGCCGATGTTTCAAAGGTTCCATAAGATCGCCAGCTTAATGGAAGATTTGATGCCGTGGTATGTGCATTAGTTTGTATTTTGCTTACTGCCATGCAGCAGTTGAAACAAAGGCTGGCCTTTGCCGGATTCGCGAAACTTCCAAGGCCAAACTCATGTGAGTTTTTGGGAGCATAACTCAGACTGACACAAAGAAGAAAAACCTTCAACCATCTCCCACGTGAGTTTGATGGGCGGTGGCTTGGGCTTCGAAACGCGGCCCAGGATGAAGCCGAAATCGATGTGGAAAAGACGACCGTCCCCAATGCCCAACAAGTACGATATCACTTTTTTGATAAATTACAAATTAATCTATTTTCGTATTCTTGACTCGCTCACTCATAAATCATTTGACAACCATTATCTCGCCTTTTGTAATGTTTGGCATACTGCTTGGCACCAAACATATTGTTACTTTATAGACAACGTTTATCTAATTTTCATTGTGAAACATCAGCCTAAAGGATCAGCAAAGACAAACCAGCAGTGCTCCGCATGTAGTTGTCCATCACCGACGGCTCAAAGCCCATGGGACCTTTGGAAAAGGGACGGTAGTTGATGAAGAATTCCTGGCAATCATCTTTTTTGTATTCATTGAAACCAAGACGGTGTTATGAGAAAAGGTGACATTGATGGAGTTCCAGCCGTAAAGGACGTCGCGAATGGGTGTGAAGGAGTCCACAAACTGCACAAAGCCTTTGCTCAACGATGTTCCTATCACCCTGTCAAACCGCTAGGCAACCCTGTCAATTTTCAAAAAAAGTGAAAAACCGTTTAAGCGCACAAGCTTACTTTCATGGTCTGAAGTAATGAAAAAAAACATCGAAGTGATCTTAGAATGGTTGCATTTTCTTGAGCGATAATAGAGCGATAATACGTAAAAAAAGTTCATAAAGTTGAAAAGCAAGTTCATAAAGTTCGTTTCGTTTTTGGTATGATGACACCTAGCTTTTGGTATGCTTTTGACTTTTAGCTACAAACAGAAAAAGGCTTTCAGTATTTCTATATGTCGTCATTCTCCAGCCACACATGTCGGACTTGATAACCCCTAGCTCCTGGTCAAATGGAGCATGGAACAAGAAGATTATAATGATTTATAACGTTTTATAATCATTTATAATCTGGAAGGAAAAACGATATAATATTACAACGGGGGGGGGTGTGACGGGTTGAAAAGTAGTCTTCAGAAACCAATGTCATTCTTGCTCAGTTCTATGGATTTCAATGTGGTTTTTTGCTGTAAAATCGCGAAGAGCTTGTTTATTCACCAAAAAAACGTACAGCTTCATAGAAACTCACTGGAAAAAACTTTTTCAATAAGCTTCGGCGACGCGATTTTATTTTCTCCAACAAAAATATTTGTTCGAAATTTTTTTTCTTCATTTTCCATTGAAACTATGTTGTCTGGGTAGAGCTTGCATAGACGCATCTGGAATGATATCATTTGTAGGATACAGAGCCTCCAAAGTGGAGCTATGCACAGTCGAAAAGGAGCAAAATTAGGTTAATAAATTGGGCTAAAGCCAGTTATAAAGCCGTTTATATAGTTACTTAACTCTGCGATGTTTCTGTTTTTTATTTGGTAAATAAGAGTTTATTAAAGTCAGAAAGCAAGTTAATAGGCAACCCGCTAACAAGACATCTGTAGGCCAGCAGGGTTGCTTTTCCAAACATGTTAAGCATGCTCGATCTTCATACATGAATAGAGAGAGCGCCAACTCAACAGCGTTTCCCACCGAGAATCGAGAAAATTCTCGTTTTATTGGGCTGGCGCGAGCGAGCGTTAGCGAAGTGTCAGCGCCCAGCCCCTCTTTTCGACCCAGGTGTATGTTTTGAGGGTTATTACTAGATCTTAATTTTGATAAGGCTCTAGCGCCGCACAGGAAGCTTCAATTTTTCTGATTCTTATTGCATTGGAAAGAGCAACATCGAATTGACTATAGTTTCGTTTTTGACTTTTGCATGACACCATTTATTTTACCACGAAAAATTCAAAAAACCATTTGTCCGAACTCCTTCTTCTTCTTCTTCTTCTCCGCATCTATTCAATGGACGATAGTAGGTATTCATTTCTTCCCCCACCCCCCTTTCCCGGTTCTCTGGGCCTCAAGTATTTATTCAATCTTAGCTCTTAAGAGACGTTTTATGAGAAGAGTAAGAATCGGGTGAACATGAATTTTTTTACCCCGCTTTTTTATGACAGATTCTGAATCTCCATACATTTTTATGTAACTCCACCAATTTTGGGCGTAAAATATGCAGAAATGGGCTCTCTGCAGCTCCAAACGTAAAGGAAGGTCGAGATTTCGGCAATATTTGCGTTTCAGGTACTTGCAGTCACTTTAAAGCCAATTTCTCAAGTATTTTCAGTCAGAGTATAGGCATTATGGATATCGATCGAAAGCTTATAACCGAACAAAGAGCACTGTGGTCTTTGTTTGGCACAAAAAGGTGCATATGCAGAGAAAACGGCAATAATATTCTTGATTTGCAAAAACTAGATTTTGTAATTTTTCTCAAAAATAGGCGATTTCTCAAAATTTTTGTAGAAATTACGCAATCCTAATTATCATTTTCGCTTTCCTCATGAAATTTTGGTCTAGAAATCATAAATACATTTTTATTTGGAGGTGAACCAAATACAATATTTTCAATTTTCTATGTCAGACTCCAAATTTGGCCTATGTTATAACATAGGCCAGTTTTGCAAGGGTCAAATTTTGGCACTAAAAAACTTCCTGCTCTACTAAATCTCCATATTTCCCGATTTCCTTTTGTGAGCAGCTTACCCTAAGCCTTATGCAAGTATCCACTAAGTAAAATTACTGGGTCTTCAACTTATTTTTTGAACAATGGCCCAATGTATGACGGCAAGTCAAAAATTCGCCCTATGCTAAAACATAGACCCATAGTGACCAAAAATTTTTTTGTCTTGAAATTTGATTTCAATGCCCTAAATCGATACACCGGCCTCAAATACACCCAAATATACCATTTTTATGCATAATTTTGATGAATTTTGAATTTTGAAAATTCTTCATTTCTTGACCGTTTTGGTCTTACACTGAGAAAATCATTAAAAAGTTTGAACTTCAAAATTCATCAAAATTATGCATAAAAATGGTATATTTGGGTGTATTTGAGGCCGGTGTATCGAACTGGGGGGGCATATTCTTGGGGGGGGGGGGGGGTTCGTAACATCAGCCAAAAACGCTCTAAGAAATGCTCAGCAGGTCCTGCTGGGAACAATTGTGTGCCAGGGCCCTGCTTAAAAGCAAGTTTCAGTGGTCGGAAATTAGGTATTATGTGAATCACATTATATGAGTCATGTACTGCAGTTTTAGTTGTCTAAACTGTTGGTAGGTTAAAAAAGTTAGGGGAGTCGCGCGAACGCAGATTCCCCACACTCAAAAATGTAGAGGTGGAATGTCCCGATTTGGGACACCCCCAGAGGTCAGCACGGCACGCGTGGGCAATGGCCAGGCCTCGCCCTGCCAAGCCAACCTAGCTGAGCACTGCTCTTGGCCCTCCAGGTAAGTTACTCCTCCTCTCCTCCTCCCTCATTATTAATCTCCTCTGAAACCTGAGAGTCGCAGAAAAAGTATTTTGTGCAGATTGGACACTGGCCTAAGTGAACATTGCTATGCCACGCCCGAAAGGTGAATTAGCCGCCACCAGCCAGAACTCGTCTCTGCGCCGCAGTCTACGACTGCCACCAACGACTTCGGCGCTTATTGGCTCACTTCAAGGCCCGGACTTAGCAGCTGTTTCAGAAGCAGGCGGGTTGGTCGGACACTCGGATCATTCCCCACATTGGAGCACCGCGACGGCAGGGTCATGCGCATTGTCCACTACCTACCACTACTTCAGGAGGCAATTTAGAGGCCTAGAATTTTTTACTCGCGCAAATAAGAGCTTTCTGGCACTAATTAAGGGCATCGTTTTAAAAAGTTCTACAATTTTATGGCTATTTGACATTCTCCAGAGTTCAGGTCTCTTTGCTCCGCATGTACTTTCAAATATCATGTGCCCATTTTCTTATTGCCTAAAATCTCACATTCGCACATAGCTGGTCGCATCTGAAACTCGGGGAGATTGAGTAGAATAAATTAGGAGACTATGCAAAGCTGGAAGAGTCAGCGAATATGCGGATTGGTAACAGCCCCTCCATCTGCAACTTCCTGGGCTAGGATGCCGTCAACAGGACCCCTGCCAGCACACCCCTACCCTCCTCATCCGCCTCTCTAGTTTCAGAACCATCCCCATCAACCGAATTTGAATAAGATTAAATTTGGATTTGAAGAAAGCTCAATTTGAATTTGGACAAGATGGAATTGGAATTTGAAAAATATTGAATATGAAATTGTATTCGAATTTAAAAAAAAATTGAATTTTACTTTGAGGAAGATTGACTTTGAATTGAAAGATTGTTGAATTGGAATTTGAAAAGAATTTGAATCAAAAAAGCCAGCCTCAATTCTTGTAGACCTCCAGTTACAAGCCTTGACCTGGCTGGCACAGTTCAGTAAGCTCCAAATGTTGGCTCGCCCTTTTTATCCTGTGGTAGTTCATTTGGCGCCTCTTTTTTCCCGAAGAAAGGCTCTCTATGCTTCTACATATAGCATTTTTGCTTCTGGTACACGGTGCAATAGTTCATAGGCTTCTTTCTCCACAAGCTGTGTCGGGCGCACCAAAGGCGAATGGTGCTTTGAGCTTTTCAGTACTTCGCATTTGGTAAATTCTTTAGACTTTCAGAGTGGAAAATTGCAGACATCAAAATTTTCAAAAAATGCACAATTTGCATATCGGATGCACAAAACTACTGTAAGGAGATTCATGAATGTTATGTCTATCGCTGTTGTGTCTCCTCCTCCGCACCTCTCCTTCTACTGCGATTTACCTTCACTCTCTGCTGATGGGATGAAGAAGCTCTAAATCTCAAACCTGAAGACATGTCCAAACCTCACACTACCGAACCGCTCATTGTTTGATTGGCAGATCAGCAAAACTTTCGAACAGCAAAGGGTGTGAATCGCCAAAAATTGTGTTATCTAACTCCTATAAATTCAGAGATCATCCGGTCCCAGAGACGCGGTCTATCGATCCAATGGTATGCTCAGGTCTCTGATGTTTCTCCCATGCATCACTCGAGCATGACTTAGCTAGTGTATCTTGATATATGAGGATCTTACCAGTTGAGAAACGCAATGCTTATTTGAGGGGGGACTAAGGGCTGTAAATAGAAGTCCAGCCTCTAACTGCCGCGGAGAAAGCAGACCCTCTATTAAGAATCTTAGGAAGGAGGTTTCTTTTTCTATCAGTTTATCATCATCGTCCAGCGACAGGTTCACTGAAATGTGAATTTGAAATAGCGTTGAAAAAGGGTTTGAATAGATGAGACCCGTTTCAAGAGCAAGGATATCGTTTGGGTAACCCAATGGTTTTCGCATTGGCTCTATCACCTCCCGAGTCTAATTTACCATTCTACATTTGTTTTCCTCCATTACCCAGCTGTAATCCACATTTGACAAGAGCTATCCTATCACCGAGTTCAACTAGAATCAAGAATCCAGCATTCCAATATGAGCCGATTTGAGGACCGAGGTAAGAGCGGAACGGCCAAGGGATCGCTTCTCGGACTTCAAGCAGCGTCTGGCCAACACCGTCGCCATCCCCCAGCCCTGCTTCGACCTCATCAAGGAGCTTCGGCTCCATCTGCGCGACCATCGGGCTTCCATCAGCCAGTTTGCGCCTTGCCCGATGTAAGCCTGCTCTGTGCCACCTGCTCCTCTGATGTTTCAAGAAAAGCGGTATTAAGCAGTTCGGGACGAGCCTATTGATAGTTTGGAAATGTGTTTGTACTAACTTAACTTTTTAGAGTTTTCTAAAATAGTCCCAATGAACCATCAAATGAGAGTAGCCAGCCCTGGACATGTGTTTACGCCAATCACACTCCACCTGCCGCTTTTGAAGGGCTGCGGAATCCAGCCAAGCAACCCGGTTTTCACGACGAGAATAGCAAGCATTAGGGAAGCCTAAATTCAATCCCATCTTCCACATCCACACAGCAGCCTTTGGCTGGTGAACCAGGTACCTTTTGACATTGACTGGTTTCAAGGGGCCTCCAAGTGTGCCTAGCAAGCCTGAAGCTCCTCTGATCACTTCTGATACTGCAAATTCAAATGACCGAGTACAAACAACAAGCCATTTTGACATCAGCGACACAATATATGCAACATTAAAAGGGCAGGCATGCACTGTGAAGCCTTGAGATGATGAAGCATCATAGATTCGGCTGCGGCAGGCCTGAACGAGGAGGATTGAGAACACTGATTTGGTGGGCCCAGCAGCACTCAACGCCCAGCGCCTCTCCTCTCAAAGCTGCCCAAGGTCCAAGGTTTCATCCCATTCTCATCAACAGCCTTGTCTTCATTGTATGGACACCCAATTTAGCCTTCCCTAATCGATCAACGCCAATTTTCAATTTGCTTCTTCAATCGGCAGTTAATTGCAAACCCTGGCAAATCGGCCCTGCCCACTTTCACCTTCCCACTCAAGTTGCGGAATACCAGCTCTCTTTTCCCTTCCAGTTCGAACGACCGCTCAACCTCCTCCCCTCCACCCCCTTCCTCTAATCCCTCAAACATTTGCAGCGGGAGTCCCCGATATCAGAGCTGGTAGGCTCGGCCAAGCCCCCGGAAGCCCTGCTAACAACCGCCGTGGAGAGCCGGGAAACAACTCTGAGTCGGCGGGCACCAAGAGTCCACCTCCAACCCGCCCCCACCTCCTCTGCAGCGCCCAGGCCTCCTCTACCGCCCCAGCAAACGGCCAACGGGTCCCTCTGCAGGTCAGGCCTGCTACTCCCATTGCTGATGTTTCAGGCTGCTTACTTAGTTGCTTACAAAATGGCCTTCGGTTTTAATAAGGCTGCTTCTTATGGTTGACAAGGAAAAGAAGGGTAGTTGGAGTTTCAATTCTGATTGAGTTTGAGTTTGCCGAAAATGGTAAAGGTAGTTAAGGTAAAATTCAGGCGGCTAGAGCTAGGTTATTTGACATTTCAGGCTCTGTATATTGCTCACTCTCAGACTGATTTGGACAATTTGCTGCCTAGAACGACCAGAATCTGGCTTGGAAGAAGTTTTCAAAGATAGATTTGCGATGAATGCAATCTGATAAGTGCACATTTGAAAGGCTTCAAAGGGTTGGCTTTCAGCTCCACCGCAGTTCTTCCTGCCCGGGCCTTCTATTCCTCCACCGCCAAATCCTCACTTCCCGCCTCCGCCCAACAACCCTCTCATCAACGGCTTCCATGTGCCGCCCCATGCCAACGATTACCGGACATTCGGAAGGGTGACAAAAGGACAACTTTCAACGAGGTTAAAGGAAGTAATTTGAATGGGTCTCATTTGAGAAGCAATGACTTTAACCCTGCAACAGCTGAGGAGCTTTGGATTCAGAAAAGTGCAGCAACATTTGTTTACAAGCCCGAGTTGTTGACCCAAGTTTCTTTAATTTTACACATTAAGAGTGTCTCATTCTCTCCATCAGCCTTCACCGCTGCTCCCATGCCCGCCAGGCAGCTACAATACAGACCCAATAGCCACAGGTTTAAGCTCGCATAGGCCTGGCCAGAATTAGGCGTGTCCCAAAAAAGCTTTGCTAGTTGAACTGCCGTGCCTGCTTCAGTCTGGAGTCTGCCAGTTTCTGCCTACCCGCCCAGCCACAACACTGGATATCCGGCACCTCTCCTTTCCTGTCTCTTCTCCTATTTGTGTTCGGGGCCTTGCCCGTCTGATGTTTCACGATGCTATACAGTCAATGGAGAAATAGTTTCGTATTTAATCTTCTCGTATTGTATCTAATAATAACCCCGAAAGAGTACACCTAAGTCAAAAAGAAAGGCTGGGCGCTGACGGCTCTCTTTGCTCCCTTGCACCAGTCCAATGTTCAGACGGGGGGGGGGGGGGGGGGTGGGGGGGGGGGGGGGGGGGGGGGGGGGTTTTTTTTTTTTTTTTTGGTTGTGGTTTGCCCCCCCCCTTGTGTTTTTCACAGGTCAAATCAGGGTGCATCCTTAGCATTGGGTGCCCCCGGGCCTTGCCCTGGGCGGCAGTTGAAAAGTAGAGGATTAAGACAAAAGAGGAGGCTAGATTTTATAGCCAGGTTTGTAGATGAAAGGATAGGCATTTGGCCACTCCGCCTGCAACAGAGGAAAGTGCTGTGGAAGTGGATAAAAAAGGCGTCCTCAGTACCTGACAGTGCAGAGCAAACTGGACGAGTCCAAGACTGTTCGGAGGCTTTCCTTCTGCAGCAAATTTTAGCATTTTCGGGGCTACAAAATGACAATGCTTCAGACTTGACCAAAAAAGAAGCCTTTCAATCCTCCTAATATCAGACCTTTACTCCATCGACTTTTCCTCATCTGAGAGGGGCAAGTGCGGGCAGAAGCTAACTGTGGAAGAGGACGATTCGGTTGCTAGGTCTAGAGTATTCAGGCCAGGCGGTGTAGACGAGGTCGGAGGGTGCGATGCGGTATCTGAACTTAAGATCCGGGTCGTTTGGATCAGCTTCGTCGGTCAGGGCGCTGTACTGGAAGTCAGGCCAACCATTCGAGGCAGGAGCAAGCCAATGCCGCTCTGGCGCCTACCTTGGTATATAAGCGGCCAACTTCAATGGTATCCCCCTCCACAGTCTCCATGGCCCCCTTCATCTCGAAGGTGGGGTACCAGTCGGAGTGGAATCTCAGGTGGGGAGCAATGCCTGGCAGGGGGATTACTGAGATGTGTGTGAAGCAGTGGGCGTGAGGGGTGAGGGGAACCTGGCCAGCCCTTGTAGGGGGACATGGGGGAGATGGCATCGGCGCGCAAGGCGACCAGCTGGCAGCTCCGCTCCCCGCCCAACACCCGAGCGATCAGCTCCAGCTGATCCCTTTTCGTGCATCGAGCCTCCAGCTGGATGCCCTGTCAACAGTCGCCTTTACTCTCCTCCTGCTTTTCAGCTCCTCATGCTAGGCGAAGCGTAGGGGCCGTAGCACATGAGCCACATGAGCAAGGCTTCAGGAAGGATTTAGATAGGGAAAAAAATCAATTTTGGTGTCCTAGGGTTACTCGAAGTCATTGGAATTCCTCTAAGATTTCATAAATTAAGATCTATCGCATTGAAGCTAACCTGAGCATCAGTTCATAAAAATCTGCGCAGTTTCCCTTTCGCATTGAAGCTAACCTGAGCATTAGTTTATAAAAATCTGCGCAGTTTCCCTTTTTATATATTTCAGTTAATATTTTAGTTATTTATTAAAATTCAGAGGCCTAAATCAAAATTTCAAGAATTTTGCCATCTGGAGCAGACTGTGAGCTTTCGATTGATATATATATGTCCTAGGGTTCAACCTACCAGTCTTCCAATCAATTCGGTGACACGAAACCATGCAAAAACTCGATCACCCATTCATAACTAGGGCGCTGTCGCGCCCTAGGATTGTTTAATTTATTTTTTATCCAATTTTTTTACTTTTTAATTTTGTTGTAGCTTAACGTTCAACTAAAAGTTTATTTGATTTTGATTTTTATAGTAATCAGTTGTATTTTTGCAATTTTTCATTCTATACTGTTACCTTTCTATACAGTTTTTATCATCTTGAGTGGAGCAGTGGAGTTTTTAGATGAAATTTCTGCTCAAAAGGGTTTCTCAACTCAAATCGAAATGTATCACGATTGCTTTGCATCTTGTCTATATCTTTTTGATGATTGAAAATTCATAAGCTTTTCATGCGGTAGCCTTTTAGTCTTGTCTAGATCTTGGCCATGTGGAAAACATATTTATTTGCCACATGAACAAGAATACGATTTTGCCCCATGAACAAGGCTTCAGGGCAATGATGTTTTGGAAAGGGAAAAACAAATGTTGGTGTCTGAGATTCCATAAAGCGCAAAAACCTTTTGCATGCAATCTAACCTGAGCATCAGTTTTAAAAAACTGCGCAGTTTTACTAAAATGAAACATTCGCAAATGGGTAGAGCACAAAATCGAACAAAATCGCACTCAAAAACGTGAATTGATTGAGAAATTTCTCTATGTAACCTGTAACACAAATAATACCATTAGAAAGCTGAAACAATTTGCTAAAACACGTAATTCTTCGATTTTTGAATTTATCTTTTGTTCAAAAATGAGAACATTTTAAAGTTGGAGATGTCAAATTTTTTCCCATTTTTTGTTGGTTTTTGAAATATTTCTAAAATTTAGAGCCCTAAATCAAAATTTCACGATTTTCGCCATCGAGATCTCTTTTCAAGCTTTCGATTGATGTATATAAAACATATTTATTTTAGATGAATAAATTTGGTCCATGGTTTTATCCAATATTCAAGGCGCTGAACCCCGTCACAGGCAACCACCCAACAACTCGATCACCCATTCATAACTAGGGCGCGACAGCGCCCTAGGACTGTCGCGCCCTAGGATGTCGCGCCCTAGGAATTCATGGAGCTGTTAGAAGGAATTTACAAAATATTTGTTTTTTGCCGATTTATAGCCAAAAACCTAAAATCTTGATGTTTCAAAAATTTTAACATTCATAAATGCTTGGTTTTTAATAAAATCAGCTGAATTTTGGCAAGTATATCCAGGTATATCTGTCAAAATGATATCATGTAGCCGATAAAAGAAATTTATAAAATATTTATCTGCGTAAAAGTCTGGAAATGGGCCTACAGATGGAGAAAGCAACACATTCATACTTCCTGTCATCAGCCCAGTTTTCTTATGTTTCATGGCATAAACTTAGTTGGAAGAAGGCGAGGCCATGGCATAAACCTCATCCAATACTTGTCCAATGTCTCATATATGCCAACCGAAAGAAGGAGATGCCGAATGCCAGTGTCCAAAAGAGCCTCGTCGCCGTGGGCCACACGTTACTGGGCACTCAAGGTCTCGCAGGCGGACAGGATTAGCGTTAGCAGACAGGCAGGGCCCGAGCTGCCTCCATCGCCGCCCGCAGAGCCAGCACCAGCTAGCAAGCCTCCTTTCTTTATTCTTTTATTTAGGACTTTTTTTCTTGCTTTCATATTTGGTTCAAGGTTTAGATTGGTGAAATGCTTGAGAATTTAGGTTGAATTTAATATGCCGTTTTTACGGCAAAATTTTTTCTGGAAACCCATGAGCATGGGCTGCGAAAAGCATAATAGCATAATTTCATGCTGCTTTTTTGGGGAAAAGAAACTGTCCATCATTTGCGCTAATCAACTGTATTTTTGGTGACACATATTCGGCAGTGCTCTTTACAGTTCCTTTGCTGATTGATAAATATATAGCAAGAAAAGACACTGTTTCCCTCCATTGGGCTGTGCTTTGAGCTGAGGGGGGAAAGCGTCCTTGTAGAGGCAATGGATGATGTTGCCTTTGGCGATGAAGAGGTTGAGGAGGGTGGCATCGGCCAAAGCCACCACGAATTCTCCCAGCTCTGCAACAAAGGCCACTGTTGTATTCTCGACTGAGGAGTTGGGCCTACTGGCCATTTCGATGTTTCTGTGGAGTATTTTACAACATGCGTTTTAGGAATAATGCGATCTGGTATGGGTTAGCTGGAATGCTATGCTGAAAGAAACACAATTAGAATAATCTCCTGGAGCAGATATCCAGTTCTTCTCAATTCTTGACGAACGAATTTTAGTCCTCCGAGCAATTAAGTATTCGATATTACATCTGTATCTGCATTGTTTCCGGCATTACAAAGAAATTTTGAAACATCACGCTTCCAGCTACAAGGACAGAAATCAGACTGAGCTGTGAATAAATGTGAATGAGACCACCTGCGGACCACCACCTGTGACCACTCAAGTTGCGGAATACCAGCTCTCTTTTCCCTTCCAGTTCGAACGACCGCTCAACCTCCTCCCCTCCACCCCCTTCCTCTAATCCCTCAAACATTTGCAGCGGGAGTCCCCGATATCAGAGCTGGTAGGCTCGGCCAAGCCCCCGGAAGCCCTGCTAACAACCGCCATGGAGAGCCGGGAAACAACTCTGAGTCGGCGGGCACCAAGAGTCCACCTCCAACCCGCCCCCACCTCCTCTGCAGCGCCCAGGCCTCCTCTACCGCCCCAGCAAACGGCCAACGGGTCCCTCTGCAGGTCAGGCCTGCTACTCCCATTGCTGATGTTTCAGGCTGCTTACTTAGTTGCTTACAAAATGGCCTTCGGTTTTAATAAGGCTGCTTCTTATGGTTGACAAGGAAAAGAAGGGTAGTTGGAGTTTCAATTCTGATTGAGTTTGAGTTTGCCGAAAATGGTAAAGGTAGTTAAGGTAAAATTCAGGCGGCTAGAGCTAGGTTATTTGACATTTCAGGCTCTGTATATTGCTCACTCTCAGACTGATTTGGACAATTTGCTGCCTAGAACGACCAGAATCTGGCTTGGAAGAAGTTTTCAAAGATAGATTTGCGATGAATGCAATCTGATAAGTGCACATTTGAAAGGCTTCAAAGGGTTGGCTTTCAGCTCCACCGCAGTTCTTCCTGCCCGGGCCTTCTATTCCTCCACCGCCAAATCCTCACTTCCCGCCTCCGCCCAACAACCCTCTCATCAACGGCTTCCATGTGCCGCCCCATGCCAACGATTACCGGACATTCGGAAGGGTGACAAAAGGACAACTTTCAACGAGGTTAAAGGAAGTAATTTGAATGGGTCTCATTTGAGAAGCAATGACTTTAACCCTGCAACAGCTGAGGAGCTTTGGATTCAGAAAAGTGCAGCAACATTTGTTTACAAGCCCGAGTTGTTGACCCAAGTTTCTTTAATTTTACACATTAAGAGTGTCTCATTCTCTCCATCAGCCTTCACCGCTGCTCCCATGCCCGCCAGGCAGCTACAATACAGACCCAATAGCCACAGGTTTAAGCTCGCATAGGCCTGGCCAGAATTAGGCGTGTCCCAAAAAAGCTTTGCTAGTTGAACTGCCGTGCCTGCTTCAGTCTGGAGTCCGCCAGTTTCTGCCTACCCGCCCAGCCACAACACTGGATATCCGGCACCTCTCCTTTCCTGTCTCTTCTCCTATTTGTGTTCGGGGCCTTGCCCGTCTGATGTTTCACGATGCTATACAGTCAATGGAGAAATAGTTTCGTATTTAATCTTCTCGTATTGTATCTAATAATAACCCCGAAAGAGTACACCTAAGTCAAAAAGAAAGGCTGGGCGCTGACGGCTCTCTTTGCTCCCTTGCACCAGTCCAATGTTCAGACTCACAGGTCAAATCAGGGTGCATCCTTAGCATTGCCCCCGGGCCTTGCCCTGGGCGGCAGTTGAAAAGTAGAGGATTAAGACAAAAGAGGAGGCTAGATTTTATAGCCAGGTTTGTAGATGAAAGGATAGGCATTTGGCCACTCCGCCTGCAACAGAGGAAAGTGCTGTGGAAGTGGATAAAAAAGGCGTCCTCAGTACCTGACAGTGCAGAGCAAACTGGACGAGTCCAAGACTGTTCGGAGGCTTTCCTTCTGCAGCAAATTTTAGCATTTTCGGGGCTACAAAATGACAATGCTTCAGACTTGACCAAAAAAGAAGCCTTTCAATCCTCCTAATATCAGACCTTTACTCCATCGACTTTTCCTCATCTGAGAGGGGCAAGTGCGGGCAGAAGCTAACTGTGGAAGAGGACGATTCGGTTGCTAGGTCTAGAGTATTCAGGCCAGGCGGTGTAGACGAGGTCGGAGGGTGCGATGCGGTATCTGAACTTAAGATCCGGGTCGTTTGGATCAGCTTTGTCGGTCAGGGCGCTGTACTGGAAGTCAGGCCAACCATTCGAGGCAGGAGCAAGCCAATGCCGCTCTGGCGCCTACCTTGGTATATAAGCGGCCAACTTCAATGGTATCCCCCTCCACAGTCTCCATGGCCCCCTTCATCTCGAAGGTGGGGTACCAGTCGGAGTGGAATCTCAGGTGGGGAGCAATGCCTGGCAGGGGGATTACTGAGATGTGTGTGAAGCAGTGGGCGTGAGGGGTGAGGGGAACCTGGCCAGCCCTTGTAGGGGGACATGGGGGAGATGGCATCGGCGCGCAAGGCGACCAGCTGGCAGCTCCGCTCCCCGCCCTACACCCGAGCGATCAGCTCCAGCTGATCCCTCTTCGTGCATCGAGCCTCCAGCTGGATGCCCTGTCAACAGTCGCCTTTACTCTCCTCCTGCTTTTCAGCTCCTCATGCTAGGCGAAGCGTAGGGGCCGTAGCACCCGTGCCCGGAGGCCGGAGGAGCTCTGGCGCCCTGCCTGAAACCACTTTTGAAAGGATCTAAATGCTGCATCCAAAAAGAACTTCAATCATCTAATTTTTGCCTAAATGCATATGAATGGCAGCCTCTTTTTCAAATGAAATCAAGAGGTTGTAAGATTTGAAAAAAATTCCACCAAAAAAGGTTTTAAACTAAATTTGCAACAACGTAAATAAGCTGATAAATTTTGAAAATATCAAAATTTAAAAAAAACTAAAAAGTGAGCGTCAAATTTTGAATGCCGCCAGAAAACCTGCCAACAAACGCCTGCAAAAACGGCTGCGCCGCATCCTCTCCAGCGGCAGTCTCCTCCTGGCAGCCTTGCTGGCTCTATTTCGCCTACTGGACGGCCAACTCCAACGTCCATTAGCCTACCCGCTCTGCCAGCGCATCAGCCTCAAGCTCCTGGTCAGCTGTCTGGTGCTCATCTTCAACGATTGGCTCAGTCCAACGCCACCGTTTACCCAACCTGGCGACATCGTCAACAATCGCCGATTCCAATACCTTACCACTTCGAGCTACTACATCAGCCGGGTGGGGCCGGAGCGATTCGCCAGCCAAGACACCCTAGCCAAGGCGGCCAACATTCAGGGTTATCGAATTATTTCCGTCCCTTTCAAGCCTGGCCAAAGGACTATCGTCTGGGAATGTCACTTTACCAGTATTCTAAAGGAAAAAGTTGGTAAAAGTGTTCTTAACCTGTGCCAAAAAATATTAAAATTAAAATTAAAAGAATATTAAAACAAGACTAAAATGCTACAGCATGAGCAGCTTATGAATTGTCAATCATCAAAAAGAACTAGACTAGTTGTGACGAAATCGTGACAAATTTTGATTTAAATTATAAACCCATTTGAGTTAATATTTTAACAAGTTCATCTATAAAATCCACTGATCATTCATAAGCAGGCGGCAATTTATGGCAGGAACCCTGTCATTTAAATTATTGCAGTTTTTGTTTTGTCTTCAATTTTTGTTTAAATGATAAGTTTTGTGAACGTCTCTTTTGTGCGTCTCTTTTCTCTTTTTCGTTTTGTGAAAAAACTATTTTTCAAGTCTCTTCAATAATGAAAACATGTCAAAGTTGAAGCGTAATTCAGATTAAAATAAAAAATTGGTCATATTGCAAATGCCAGCAAAAGCTAACTTTACCTTAAATAATTTCAATTAATTTCAATTTTGTTTGTTTTATTTTGTTACGCCTCATTTAGTAAATTTATAATTTCAGCATGCCCTAAAATGCAAAAAAAATTTTCGATTTAACTTCAAAACATTTTTTAATTCATATTTTTCTATTTTAAAATTTACTAATTATTGTCCTTTTTGTGCCAAAATTGCCGCCTGCTTATGAATGATCAGTGGATTTTATAGATGAACTTGTTAAAATATTAACTCAAATGGGTTTATAATTTAAATCAAAATTTGTCATGATTTTGTCACAACTAGTCTAGTTCTTTTTGATGATTGACAATTCATAAGCTGCTCATGCTGTAGCATTTTAGTCTTGTCTAGATCTTGGCCATGTGGAAAACATATTTATTTGCCACATGAACAAGGCGACAAGTTTGCCACATGAGCAAGGCTTCAGGAAGGATTTAGATAGGGAAAAAAATCAATTTTGGTGTCCTAGGGTTACTCGAAGTCATTGGAATTCCTCTAAGATTTCATAAATTAAGATCTATCGCATTGAAGCTAACCTGAGCATCAGTTCATAAAAATCTGCGCAGTTTCCCTTTCGCATTGAAGCTAACCTGAGCATCAGTTTATAAAAATCTGCGCAGTTTCCCTTTTTATATATTTCAGTTAATATTTTAGTTATTTATTAAAATTCAGAGGCCTAAATCAAAATTTCAAGAATTTTGCCATCTGGAGCAGACTGTGAGCTTTCGATTGATATATATGTCCTAGGGTTCAACCTACCAGTCTTCCAATCAATTCGGTGACACGAAACCATGCAAAAACTCGATCACCCATTCATAACTAGGGCGCTGTCGCGCCCTAGGATTGTTTAATTTATTTTTTATCCAATTTTTTTACTTTTTAATTTTGTTGTAGCTAAACGTTCAACTAAAAGTTTATTTGATTTTGATTTTTATAGTAATCAGTTGTATTTTTGCAATTTTTCATTCTATACTGTTACCTTTCTATACAGTTTTTATCATCTTGAGTGGAGCAGTGGAGTTTTTAGATGAAATTTCTGCTCAAAAGGGTTTCTCAACTCAAATCGAAATGTATCACGATTGCTTTGCATCTTGTCTATATCTTTTTGATGATTGAAAATTCATAAGCTTTTCATGCGGTAGCCTTTTAGTCTTGTCTAGATCTTGGCCATGTGGAAAACATATTTAATTGCCACATGAACAAGAATACGATTTTGCCCCATGAACAAGGCTTCTGGGCAAGGGTAACAATGGAAAGGGAAAGGGAAAAACAAATGTTGGTGTCTGAGATTCCATAAAGCGCAAAAACCTTTTGCATGCAATCTAACCTGAGCATCAGTTTTAAAAAACTGCGCAGTTTTACTAAAATGAAACATTCGCAAATGGGTAGAGCACAAAATCGAACAAAATCGCACTCAAAAACGTGAATTGATTGAGAAATTTCTCCATGTAACCTGTAACACAAATAATACCATTAGAAAGCTGAAACAATTTGCTAAAACACGTAATTCTTCGATTTTTGAATTTATCTTTTGTTCAAAAATGAGAACACTTTAAAGTTGGAGATGTCAAATTTTTTCCCATTTTTTGTTGGTTTTTGAAATATTTCTAAAATTTAGAGCCCTAAATCAAAATTTCACGATTTTCGCCATCGAGATCTCTTTTCAAGCTTTCGATTGATGTATATAAAACATATTTATTTTAGATGAATAAATTTGGTCCATGGTTTTATCCAATATTCAAGGCGCTGAACCCCGTCACAGGCAACCACCCAACAACTCGATCACCCATTCATAACTAGGGCGCGACAGCGCCCTAGGACTGTCGCGCCCTAGGATGTTGCGCCCTAGGAATTCATGGAGCTGTTAGAAGGAATTTACAAAATATTTGTTTTTTGCCGATTTATAGCCAAAAACCTAAAATCTTGATGTTTCAAAAATTTTAACATTCATAAATGCTTGGTTTTTAATAAAATCAGCTGAATTTTGGCAAGTATATCCAGGTATATCTGTCAAAATGATATCATGTAGCCGATAAAAGAAATTTATAAAATATTTATTATTTCCCAATTTATGGCAAAAAACCCTGAAATTTTGATGTTTTTAAACTATGAACAAGCATAACTCCATGAATATTTATTTTTTCCCAATTTATACCTAATAACCAAAAACATTGATGTTTCAAAAATTTTAACCATCATGTATTCATGGTTTTTAATGAAATCCATCAATTTTTGGCATGTATGTCTGTTATGGTGATATCTTGAAGCGAGGCCGCGCATCTCTTGGCAACAGCCGAGAATACCTTGTTTGACATGAAATGTAGAATTTTGACGAAATTAACGATGAGTGTTTTTGGTACGCAGTCTTCAGTCTAACCCACAAATCGAATTAATAGGCTACCTGGCTAGGGTCTTCGGTTTTTTTCAGTCATCACAGCATATGACGAACCGATGGATGTTCCATCTTATGAGCTTAGGTTTAAATTCTTTCAAAGATGAGAAAAGGCCTCAATGTAAAACCAACATTCTGCTCGGCGACCGCCAGTTTGGCCTCGCAAGGCTGGTCAGGTCGAACGGAGTTGCAGAGTTGCCCGTCCCATGAATATCCCTCCCACTGGCAGTTTTTCAGGGCCGCTGCTATGCCGCTCACATTCCAGCTCACCAGTTCCAGCGCCCCCGCCTGCTCCAGTCGTCCCAGCGCTCCGCTGCCTGGACTCGCAAAACTCGTGCCCCCCATCTTCACTTTCTCCCAGTTGCCCCTGTGCCGTCAAACCGCAAACACGCCCTGCTCTATCCACACTGTATAGTGTCCTGATAGAGGCACCAGGTGGGAGGCGGGGAAAGTCGGCAGCGTGCTCGCAGTTGCGGCCGTAGAAGCCGGCTGTGCAGTAGCAGTCGTAGTCCAGCTGCTGCAGACTGGTCGTGGCCACCCACTTGGGCTCCACGAAGGGGTGGTAGGAGGTGTCCGAGGTGAAGTCCCAGCAGGTGCCGCCGTTGCGGCAGGGCTGCTCCAGGACACAGCGACCGGCCAGGGAGCAGTCGGCGGCAAAGTAGCCGGCCGCGCAGGAGCAGGACGGCGGCGGATCCGCCTTCCGGCACTCCGAGAATGCCTCTGCTGCTAGGCGCCGCTGAAACTCACCTCACCTGGCCTAGGGACGAGGGGCAGTGGAGAAGAGGTAAGAAATTATTTTTTAATGTTTTTTTTTAAATTTTAATAAACTAAACTTTTTTTAAATATACGCCCTAAATTCAATCCATAGTCATAAAAAAGTTAAGATTATAAAAAATCTCAAAAAAAAAATTTAAAAATGGCCATTATTGACATTGTGTTTGGCTGCTCGCAAAACAGCTATTAATGGCTAAAAAATTTACTTTTAGCTACTTTACCCCACCACTATTAGTAGGAGAAAATGGGAGAAGGTGTCCACGATTATTTACGTATTTTTTATGCCCCTAGTAGAGGCTGTGCCTGTAAAAGGCGTTGTTTACTCGGATTTTTCAAAATTGGCATAATTTGAAGGAGTATCAAATGGGAAACTTAGCGCTAAGATCAGATTAAGTTTCTTCACCTAAATGCCAAAGCAATTTTAAATGCAATAATATAAAAGGTAAATTGAATCAAAAAGCTTCACAATTTCGGTAATTTCATTCACTTCGTACAGCCAAAGGCTATTTAAGAGGCCTAAAGCCCTTAAGATGAGTTGGGAATGAGCTGCTGGTACACCACGGCCTGGTAGAAGCCCATGAAAACGAGATAGAAGCAAATGGGCATCAAATTCGTAATCTGTGCCTAAAATTACCAATATCATGCTATTTTTGAGACCAAATAACTTTTGGAATGCTCCTAGACAATGTTAGTTTTTATTAGCAACTTGTTCAGCCTGGTCTGCTAAAAGTCCATGAACACCAAATTTTTTTGCGAAATTATTTGTCTCCAGTTTTTGGCAGTGTCTTTTTTAATAAGCACACATGAATGGTCATCGGCGCTGGAGTGGTGGTCGTTGTGACGCTCGGTTCAGGACAGCCGCAGGGCAGAGCTGAAAACAACGCCCTGCTGAAAAACTAATCAGCAAACTAAGTTTGAGTATGGGGTTTCGGTAAATGCTTGAAATGGGCTCTGGAAGCTGAAATGAGCAGGGCCACCTACGCACTGGCCGTTCCTCCGGTAGGCAGCCTCCGAACAGATGCATTTGGTCCCCGTGGGCTCATCCTTGCAAGCCTCTAGAGCGCCGCACTCGTGCACTCCATCGGCGCACTCTGCAACAATGCCCTCCAACAATGCCCTCCCTCCACAATGCTCCATCGCCAATTTCATTTCTTTGAAAGCGCAGGACACTGAGGCTCTAGCCTCTCACGTGCTTACCAGCAACAACCACTATTTGACGCTGAAAACCTAACATGGGCTCAAAACCTGGCAGAGACAGACCCAAGTGTGGGTGGGGCGAGTGTCAAAGGGAAGTGGGGGGGGGGGTGCAACTGGGCGGGTTCTCGTTGATCTCGCATCTATAGCCCCGAAAGCCGTCGGGGCAATCGCATCTGCTTTCTTTCTGGCTCGGATACAAGAAGCAGACGCCGCCATTGTAGCAGCCAGGACGGCAGCACTCGTTGCAGCGGTACCTCCACTCCTGTCCCAGCACAAGCCCCGCTGCCTATAGGAGTAGCCCCCAAGCGGTTGCAGAGATCGCCAGAAGCAAAGGCTAACCAAAAGGACGAAGAGCAGAAGCATCTTGCTGCTGCTGTGAATGAAGGCATGCAAAGCGAGGGTGAGAAAAGGACGGGGGGAACATGGAGGCAGCAGATTGCTGAACGCTTATCCTGCAAACTGTTACAGAGCCTCGAGGTGCCTCACCTAATCGCACACAAACACACACTATAAGGCTTTGTGAATGGCGTGGCACATCACGCGATACCATCTCTCCAATTAACTATCATTGAGTTGCACTGTTTCCCATCTTTCCCAAAAGCCAAATACGATAACTAGAAAGACTACCTAGAAAAAATTTCCCGGACGAGAACGACTAATCCTCAATATAACCCAGAAAGCATATCGGTTAGTCATTATATTTCAGATCCGCGGAATACTGCTAAATAGTCGCATTTTTTTACCGTATTTCCGAGTAAATATCGAGAAGAAAAAAACAAGAAATGCAAAATTTTTAATTTTTTAATTTTTTTTTAAATTTTTTAATTTTTCTACTACAGAAGGGTTCCCTATGCCTCCCTATGCTATAACACAGGGTCGGGGGAGCCTCCCTATGCTTCAACACAGGGTCGGGGGAGCCTCCATATGCTTCAACACAGGGACGGGGGAGGCTCCATATGCTTCAACACAGGGACGGGGGAGGCTCCCTATGCTATAACACAGGGTCGGGGGAGCCTGCCTATGCTTCAACACAGGGTCGGTGGAGCCTCCATATGCTTCAACACAGGGTCAGGGGAGCCTCCCTATGCTATAACACAGGGTCGGGGGAGCCTCCCTATGCTTCAACACAGGGTCGGGGGAGCCTCCATATGCTTCAACACAGGGACGGGGGAGGCTCTCTATGCTATAACACAGGGTCGGGGGAGCCTCCCTATGCTTCAACACAGGGTCGGGGGAGCCTCCATATGCTACAACACAGGGACGGGGGAGGCTCCCTATGCTATAACACAGGGTCGGGGGAGCCTCCATATGCTTCAACACAGGGTCGGGGGAGCCTCCATATGCTTCAACACAGGGACGGGGGAGGCTCCATATGCTTCAACACAGGGACGGGGGAGCCTCCCTATGCTTCAACACAGGGATGGGGGAGGCTCCCTATGCTATAACACAGGGACGGGGGAGCCTCCATATGCTTCAACACAGGGATGGGGGAGGCTCCCTATGCTATAACACAGGGTCGGGGGAGCCTCCCTATGCTTCAACACAGGGACGGGGGCAGCCAGAATGCCTCAGAAAAGAGGACAAAATTCTCGATTTCTTTCTGGGTTCGGAGGTAAAATCGAGAACGAGTAGCAAACATGAAATTTCCCAAAAATGGCGTCCCGGCCAATAATATTACTATATCTGGTACCATCGGCAGGCCAAATGTGGGGCTCTTTTCTCCAAAATTTGCAATTGCCTCGAGAAAAAAGTCGAGGAAATACATTTCTTACTAGTGGAATCTGCTGCTTGGACACTTGCATTTTGTTTTTGGCGCGCAGTTCAGTGTCTCTTTCCATGCGCGCTCAAAAACAAAATACAGATGACGCAGCAGATTCCACTAGTAAGAAATGTATTTCCTTGACTTTTTTCTCGAGGCAATTGCAAATTTTGGAGAAAAGAGCCCCACATTTGGCCTGCCGATGGTACCAGATATTTCTTCCACTTTTAATATAGGATAAAATGTATAAATATAAATTTTATATTGTTGATTATATATTTATTTAAAATTTTATTCGATACAAAAAAATGTAAAAAAACTTGTTTAAAAAATATGACAAAAAGAAAATATTCAACAAGTATATGGCGCAAAGCGCAATAGGTGACCGCGGAGCATCTTAACATGTAGCAAAATCCTAAAATTAAGCAAAAGGAAAAGTCTGTGGTTTCTCAACCAAATTCAAAAGTAAACACATATTTAGAATCAGCAGTTATGAATTGTGAACAAAAAAACTCAAGTCTTGTGGGCAATTTTCAGCCATTCAACATGACAATTCTTGACTCAAAAGGAAAAGTCTGTGGTTTCTCAACCAAATTCAAAAGTAAGCACAGATTTAGAACCAGCATACAAGAATTGTGAATAAAAAAACACAAGTCTTGTGTGCAATTCTCAGCCGTTCAGATGCTACAGAGGAAATTGGTAATTTTCGGGAAAAACTTTTTCCTACTCAGGAAAGTAATGTTTCTAATGGTCCGGCACCAGCTCCACCCCCCAGGATCCAAGCGGCACATTATAGCTTTCAGGAAAAAAAAAGTATGTCCAGATCCGTTGAGAATTCGCCCGTGCCCAGCACTTGCAGATACATATATATACATACATATATATATATATATTGAGGACAAAAGTTGAGTAACCTCTATAGACCGCGGAGCGGCCCTTCGGGCCGCTCCGCGGTCAAAAATGAAAAAAAATGCAAAATTATTGGCACATCTTTTTTTACACAAATTTTCTTGACTTAGACTCTGGGCAGTCGATTTTTTGGAGAAAATAGCTTTTGTTGGGGCCTATCGATGGTACAAGTTGTTTTCTCAACTTCAAAGAAACAAAAAAAATTAAGTTGGAGAAGGAATCGATCCTTCGAATTTCACCCTACACACAATCGGTTACACCACTACACCACTGGTCTACATGCCTTTTTTGCGTAATTAAGAGGCGTTTTTTGATAGGAGCATGAATCCCACACAAGGGGGTGAACATGAATTTTTTTACCCCTCTTTTTTATGACAGATTCTGAATTTCCATACATTTTTATGTAACTCCATCAATTTTGGGCGTAAAATATGCAGAAATGGGCTCTCTGCAGCTCCAAACGTAAAGGAAGGTCGAGATTTCGGCAATATTTGCGTTTCAGGTACTTGCAGTCACTTTAAAGCCAATTTCTCAAGTATTTTCAGTCAGAGTATAGGCATTATGGATATCGATCGAAAGCTTATAACCGAACAAAGAGCACTGTGGTCTTTGTTTGGCACAAAAAGGTGCATATGCAGAGAAAACGGCAATAATATCCTTGATTTGCAAAAACTAGATTTTGTAATTTTTCTCAAAAATAGGCGATTTCTCAAAATTTTTGTAGAAATTACGCAATCCTAATTATCATTTTCGCTTTCCTCATGAAATTTTGGTCTAGAAATCATAAATACATTTTTATTTGGAGGTGAACCAAATACAATATTTTCAATTTTCTATGTCTTTTTCGTTTTGTGAAAAAACTATTTTTCAAGTCTCTTCAATAATGAAAACATGTCAAAGTTGAAGCGTAATTCAGATTAAAATAAAAAATTGGTCATATTGCAAATGCCAGCAAAAGCTAACTTTACCTTAAATAATTTCAATTAATTTCAATTTTGTTTGTTTTATTTTGTTACGCCTCATTTAGTAAATTTATAATTTCAGCATGCCCTAAAATGCAAAAAAAATTTTCGATTTAACTTCAAAACATTTTTTAATTCATATTTTTCTATTTTAAAATTTACTAATTATTGTCCTTTTTGTGCCAAAATTGCCGCCTGCTTATGAATGATCAGTGGATTTTATAGATGAACTTGTTAAAATATTAACTCAAATGGGTTTATAATTTAAATCAAAATTTGTCACGATTTTGTCACAACTAGTCTAGTTCTTTTTGATGATTGACAATTCATAAGCTGCTCATGCTGTAGCATTTTAGTCTTGTCTAGATCTTGGCCATGTGGAAAACATATTTATTTGCCACATGAACAAGGCGACAAGTTTGCCACATGAGCAAGGCTTCAGGAAGGATTTAGATAGGGAAAAAAATCAATTTTGGTGTCCTAGGGTTACTCGAAGTCATTGGAATTCCTCTAAGATTTCATAAATTAAGATCTATCGCATTGAAGCTAACCTGAGCATCAGTTCATAAAAATCTGCGCAGTTTCCCTTTCGCATTGAAGCTAACCTGAGCATCAGTTTATAAAAATCTGCGCAGTTTCCCTTTTTATATATTTCAGTTAATATTTTAGTTATTTATTAAAATTCAGAGGCCTAAATCAAAATTTCAAGAATTTTGCCATCTGGAGCAGACTGTGAGCTTTCGATTGATATATATGTCCTAGGGTTCAACCTACCAGTCTTCCAATCAATTCGGTGACACGAAACCATGCAAAAACTCGATCACCCATTCATAACTAGGGCGCTGTCGCGCCCTAGGATTGTTTAATTTATTTTTTATCCAATTTTTTTACTTTTTAATTTTGTTGTAGCTAAACGTTCAACTAAAAGTTTATTTGATTTTGATTTTTATAGTAATCAGTTGTATTTTTGCAATTTTTCATTCTATACTGTTACCTTTCTATACAGTTTTTATCATCTTGAGTGGAGCAGTGGAGTTTTTAGATGAAATTTCTGCTCAAAAGGGTTTCTCAACTCAAATCGAAATGTATCACGATTGCTTTGCATCTTGTCTATATCTTTTTGATGATTGAAAATTCATAAGCTTTTCATGCGGTAGCCTTTTAGTCTTGTCTAGATCTTGGCCATGTGGAAAACATATTTAATTGCCACATGAACAAGAATACGATTTTGCCCCATGAACAAGGCTTCTGGGCAATGATGTTTTGGAAAGGGAAAAACAAATGTTGGTGTCTGAGATTCCATAAAGCGCAAAAACCTTTTGCATGCAATCTAACCTGAGCATCAGTTTTAAAAAACTGCGCAGTTTTACTAAAATGAAACATTCGCAAATGGGTAGAGCACAAAATCGAACAAAATCGCACTCAAAAACGTGAATTGATTGAGAAATTTCTCCATGTAACCTGTAACACAAATAATACCATTAGAAAGCTGAAACAATTTGCTAAAACACGTAATTCTTCGATTTTTGAATTTATCTTTTGTTCAAAAATGAGAACACTTTAAAGTTGGAGATGTCAAATTTTTTCCCATTTTTTGTTGGTTTTTGAAATATTTGTAAAATTTAGAGCCCTAAATCAAAATTTCACGATTTTCGCCATCGAGATCTCTTTTCAAGCTTTCGATTGATGTATATAAAACATATTTATTTTAGATGAATAAATTTGGTCCATGGTTTTATCCAATATTCAAGGCGCTGAACCCCGTCACAGGCAACCACCCAACAACTCGATCACCCATTCATAACTAGGGCGCAACAGCGCCCTAGGACTGTCGCGCCCTAGGATGTCGCGCCCTAGGAATTCATGGAGCTGTTAGAAGGAATTTACAAAATATTTGTTTTTTGCCGATTTATAGCCAAAAACCTAAAATCTTGATGTTTCAAAAATTTTAACATTCATAAATGCTTGGTTTTTAATAAAATCAGCTGAATTTTGGCAAGTATATCCAGGTATATCTGTCAAAATGATATCATGTAGCCGATAAAAGAAATTTATAAAATATTTATTATTTCCCAATTTATGGCAAAAAACCCTGAAATTTTGATGTTTTTAAACTATGAACAAGCATAACTCCATGAATATTTATTTTTTCCCGATTTATACCTAATAGCCAAAAACATTGATGTTTCAAAAATTTTAACCATCATGTATTCATGGTTTTTAATGAAATCCATCAATTTTTGGCATGTATGTCTGTTATGGTGATATCTTGAAGTGAGGCCGCGCATCTCTTGGCAACAGCCGAGAATACCTTGTTTGACATGAAATGTAGAATTTTGACGAAATTAACGATGAGTGTTTTTGGTACGCAGTCTTCAGTCTAACCCACAAATCGAATTAATAGGCTACCTGGCTAGGGTCTTCGGTTTTTTTCAGTCATCACAGCATATGACGAACCGATGGATGTTCCATCTTGTGCTGTTTCCCAAACCTGTTTCGTCCGTCCCATGTTGACGAGGCGGGCGGAAGGGAGGCCGGGATCAGTCTGTCTATTTTCCCCCAAGATGCCCTAACCTGTTCCGCTCTCCTTCCCGGCTCTTCCGGGCCTCTTCCGGTGACCTACGAAAGAGAATCTCGCTATGTTCCTGCTGTTACACCACAGCGTTTGGTATCAGAGAGCTCGTTAGCTTATCTGTACTTCGACCGACCACCTCTACAATGCTACTACAACGCCCAGCACCACTTCCGCCAACTTCCGCCACTTCCGGACCAACATCCGCTTCCGCCACAACCTCCGGCCTTTGGACATCGCCGCCTTCCACCGCCAGCGATCGAGTCCAAAGCCCCAGTCACCGATCTACAGAGCCAGGACAGCGAATCGAGCCCAGCCTGCAAAGCTGCACTTCGCTTCGCTGCCCGACAGGACACCCTGCAGCCCCAGAGCTTCACTCAGCCAGAGCCGGCCCAGTGAACTTCTATGCGACAGCAACTGCGACTACGCTGCATGGAATTGAAAATTGACTTCCAAGTCTCTTTTTCAATATCCGTTCTTCACCAGCAACATCGCAGCGCCGAGTTTCCAGACATCACGCCATCCTTTGGCGGTAAACAGGAAACCCCCGACGCCGAGTTTCCAGCCATCATCCATCACGCCATCTTCGGCGTAAACAGGAAACTCCGACACGTCACACGGCACACTTGCTACCGTAATCCGCTGCCACGAAGGGTCTTGAAGCGAACTGAAAAGTTCTCTTCAAAATAGCATCTACCTTCGATGATTTCATTTTATCCTTGCGGATTTTATGAAATCATTGACCGCCGACGATCAAGACAACAATCGACTTCGCTTCAGAGCATTGAAAATTAACTGAAAAGTTTCTTTTCATTGCTGACGTCATCAGCGTCGTCTCCAGAATTTCATCATCCTGAAAAGGATTTTGAATTTCTCTACAGCTGCCAGCTACTAGCATCGATCCGCCTTCGATGCCAGCCTTTGAAATTGGCCGTTGTCAATTATCAAAGATCTTCGCTGCCAGCCACAGTCAACGTCGGCACAGACTCAACTCTGCTTGGGCATCGAAAACTTACTGCAAAGTTGTTTTCATGCTGGCTCTACAAGCATCGTCGATCGCAATTTCATTATCCTTGGACGGATCTTGAAATTGTCTGCAGCCAAGAGCGACCGCGTATTTTCGCTGCCAAAGTTGAAAATTGGCTCCGATCAGTTTTCAACTCCTGGCCTCTGCTGCAACCGAGCCGGCCAACCAGACCAGCTATCCAGCAAGCAACGTCTACGCTGCTAGAGTTTTGGAACCGTCTCTGACCAGTCCAAAACTCCCTGCTACCTGCTGCAATCGCCGGCCAGCCTGTTTATAAATCTTGGCGGATTTATAAACGATCGAGCATCGCTGAAGAAAAGATGGGCCGAACCTCAGAGTCAAAATGCCGTCTTTCAACGTCGCACTATTTACTGATCTTTATGATCATGTAAATTGGAAAAGCAACGGCGAAAGATAAGGAGCAAAGAGACTCATCAACGGCTTCCCTTTTCTACGTGGACGACTACGGGAGCAGACCCCGCTCAGTGGACTGCTTGCACTGCCACTGCTACGACCTCCCAGTGTTCTGCGTCTTCAGCCTGTTCACCTGCGGCCAGAAGGACCTCTCCATGGACGGCGCCCTCCACAAACACTTCGTCCGCCTCTACTAAGACGCGTCCGAGGAGTATTCAAGGACCCGCCCAAAGGACACGCCTTGCCCTCCTTCCGCCCGCCGTTGAAGAAAGCGCCTCTTCTGGACAAAGTCCGCCGCGTTCGCTACGGCTTCCTGGAGCACTCCAACCGCGTCCAGATCTTCATGGACTGCAACCAGTGCGACATGCTGGACGGCATGAACTGCGGCTTCTGCCACTTCCTGCTCTACAGCGGCCACACTGCCCAGCTCTAGGACTCCGTTCCGATCGTCGCCCACTACGGCTTGCTGCCCGTGCTCTGCTCCAGCATCAAGCCGGCCGAGTCCAGCGTCTACGCCTTCTTCAACCCCGGCAACTACATGGCCTTCTTCGACGCCATGGAGCCCTGCCCTGGAAGACGCCCACCCAGTTTCTCAGCAAGGCCTCAAATTCACCCCCTCTTCACTGCCCATAGAGGTCGGTGGTGTACAAGGCCTACGGAAACTTGAGCGGCTTCCACAACCACTTCTGCAACTTCATGCCCGCGTTCGCCGTCATGCAGTTCGCCCCCTGGAAGACGTCCTCCGCAGATCTTTTAGATCTCCTGCCCTACACCTCCCCTCCCCTCACTCTGCCCTGCAGTAAGAGGTCGGTGGTGTACAAGGCCAACGGCTACCTGGACGGCTTCCTGACTGGCCTCTGCCAGTACGCCGGCGACTGGGCCAACTTCAATCCCATCGCCGCCTTCTAGACTTTGCACTATCTGGGAAGATATGCAAATTCTATCTACGCTTCTTTCGACAGCTCCAAAATGGGCGAGAAAAGTAAACTTAAGGTTTACGCAATTCAAAGAGCCTATTTTGGGGCGGCGTTCTGGAGCGCGGCCGAGCTCCTCCGCCTCAGCTCCGCCTACTCTCTGCCCAGCCACAATGCCTCTTTTGGCTGGCCCAGTGAGAGCAGCTTCTTAGGACTTCAGCTCAGTACGGCGAAGAATGCAAGAAACTACGCTGCCACGCCTTCGCATCTGCTCACTGTCATCCCGAGCTGCGTTCGATTCTATCATCGCAGCTACTGAGCAATTGCTTAGTGTCATCCCGAGCAGCGTCGTTTCTACCTCTGTCAACCCGAGCGAAAGGACATTGTCATCCCGAGCTGCGTTCTTTTCGCATCTCAGACAGTGACCGTCTTTGCTCTGCGTCATCCCGAGCTGCGGAAAATCATCGCAGACAGATAGAGAGTGACCAGCGTCTGTCATCCCGAGCTGCGTCAAACTTCGCCGATGTCAACCCGAGCAAATTGGCCCTGTCATCCCGAGCTGCGTTCACTTCTTCGCAGCTCTACAGCTACAATTTGCTCCGCGTCATCCCGAGCTGAACCAGTCCAAGACACTGTCAACCCGAGCAAACAGTCTCCTGTCATCCCGAGCTGCGTCCTTTCTCCTCGCAGCAACAGTAGAGACAATTTGCTCAGTGTCATCCCGAGCTGCGGCAAGTTGAGATGACTGTCATCCCGAGCTGCGTCATTCAACGCGCCTCTCAGAACAGCCTCAATAAACGTCGCCAGAAGCGAGCAGAAAGTGATACTTTCTGAAACAGACGGCCATTGGCCCATCTTCGATGCCTCAAAAAGCCTACTACAAAGGCTTTCCGCAATCCCCCAAGCGGCCCAGCCTCAACCAGAAGCCCGTGCACTGCTTCTCCTACATGGCCGCCATTCACAACGTCCGCGTCCCCTACACCTCCCTACCCCCCTCCAACCTCAATTGCGATAGGCTTTTAAGCTCGCCTCGCTTAAAACTCAGCCTTTCGCATCAACGGCGAATGCGTCCCTCTTCTGCCTTAGTTGGCCTATGTCGCCTAGGCTCCGCTCACGGGGCAAGAATCGCCTTGCCCACTCACTTCTCCGCCGCCGGCCGAGAGGGAAGAGTACCCTGAACGGGAACCTGGACGGATTGGCCAAGACCGAGCTGATCATCGGCCAGAAGAGCAGCGTTCGCATCGTCGCCATCAACGTCATCAATAATGACACCTCAAACCTCCCCCTCCAACCCTCATCTAGATGAAAGGCGAAGTGAGCTTCTACTACCGCCGCTACAAGACTCTCGTCTATCTCAGCGACGGCGTATCAGCGGATCTTCAATCTACCTCCCTTCATCTGGAGCCCCAACAATGAGAGGCTAATCAAACATGGCCTAATAAGAGCTGCGCTTCTCCAAGGCCTCCAGACTCGCCTGGCGCCGCTTGGACAGCGCAGAGAAGAACGCCCACTCCCACACCTCAAACTCCCTCTTCAATCCCTATCTGGACGGAAGGCGAAGACTAGCTTCTTCTAGCGCCGCTTCGAGATCATCGTATTTCGCAGCGCCGACGCATCTGCAAGTCTTCCTAACACCCTACCTATACCTTCCAGCCCCACACCCCATAGCTGAGACAGGCCAAGATTGGCCGCCCGTTCGCGCAGAGCTCATCCAGCCAGCGCCTCTCAGACAACAGACTGCTGAAGACTAGCGTCTACTACCGCGGCTTCGAGATCATCGCATTTCGCGGCGCCGGCGTACCTGCCAGTCTTCACGGCACCTCAACTCTCTACCACAGCCTCCCAACCTGGGCCAGTCAAGATTGGCCTCAAACGCGCTTCACTCAGCCAAGCCTCACTAGCTGGCCATCTCCGGGATGCAGAGCTTATCCAGCCAGCACTTCTCGGACAGCGCACAGACGGACGCCGACATTCTCTCATAACCCCTATCATCCTGCCCATCTATACCTCCAAGCCTCCCTTTGCGGAGTGAGAGAACCGCCTCAACTACTCCTGCAAACGCCGCCTGGACAGCGTACAGATGGACACCGACGGACCTTCTACGTCTCCCATCACCTACACCCTTCCATCATTACAACCCCTCAAACACTGTTCCAATTCGATTGGGCCAAGGACGCCTAGCTGAACGCCTGGAGCTTCTAGCGCCTCTGCGACAAGCACAGCCTCAATCAGCCCTGCCTTGGCGTCGGACAGATGAACAGTTCCGATTGCGCACCTTCATTCCTACCCCTTGGCCTCCCCTCTAGAGGCTTGGAATGGAGCGGCATCGACAAGAGCGCCTCCAAGAATCCGCCGTCTCTGGCATGAAAACAGGGCCAGATCGCCTCTGGAAGTCATCAGCCCGCCTTTCAAGCCAGCGCCGAACGGGAACATTAAAGTTTAACTTTAATGAAATATTCGGCGGAAATTCGACGCTTCTATTATCCTAAAACGGATAAAAGAAGAAGTCTCAAGAACTTCGGTTCTACGGCGTCTAAGTGAGATTTGCCGGCCTTCTGAACGGCGCAAATCTGCATGGACTGCGGCTTCAAGGCCTTCGCCTACGGCTTCGGCTCCGGCTTCCTGGCCTCCGCCTCCCACCAGACGCCCATTGACTGCCACTCATTCCCAGTCAATCAATTGATTGCCCCGAATGACGCGTCAATGCCCATCAACGGCCAACACATTTCCTCCTAGCTCCTTGCTATAAAGGATTGAAATGCGCTTGGCACGGGCCTCCGGCCAACCTCTACTCGGCCTT
This sequence comes from Ptycholaimellus sp. GST1_10, assembly GCA_030248095.1. NCBI lineage: Eukaryota > Metazoa > Nematoda > Chromadorea > Chromadorida > Chromadoridae > Ptycholaimellus > Ptycholaimellus sp. GST1_10. The sequence continues at coordinate 109,322 of JASANA010005875.1, read as the reverse complement.
GTTCATCAAGCGCGGCGACATCTGGATCGCCTTCAACTGCATCATGAACAAAGCACAGGCCTTCGGCCACCCTACGACGGCCTGAATCGGCAGGCACAGGCCTTCGGCCACTCGACTACGGCCTGAATCGGCAGGCACAGGCCTCCGGCCACTAGGAGCTCACCCTGTCCCTGCACTTCCGTTCCAGCAGCCTTCCTCTGTGGACTCCGACTGCGGACGAAAAGTGTCAAACAGCCACGACTCCTTCCAGTCAAACTGTCCCTGCAGTTCCCCTTCAGCAGCCTTCTTCTGAGCAACCTCGCTCTTTGGACTCCGACTGCGAGTGGGAATTGGCAAACAGCGTGACTCAATCCTCAAGGGTCAACCTCTTCAGCTCTAGCAGCCTTCCTCTGAGCACCTTCGCTTTTTGGACTCCGACTGCAGACCTGAGAAAGACCCACGACGCGGCATCCGACCTTCGCATTTCTCTCACAGCAGCCTTCCCTTATGGACTGAACTGCAATCGCTAGCAGCCTTCCTCTGTGGACTCCGACTGCGGTTTGAACCGTGAACTCAGATGCACTGCGGAAAGCCCCGCCTAAGAGCTACTAGGAGCCAGCGGGCAACAACTACTCGGCTCTTGCTACTCAATCCGTCGCCCTTATGGGGGGGAGGCGGAGCGACTGCAAGAGCATGCCCTGCCCACCCTCTCCCGCATTGCTGAGGAAGCGGGAGAGAAGCAGGTTACACGTAGGGGGGCGGCCGACCTGCGAGCGGCTGCCACGTGAGGGAGCTGGCAAAGCACCCTCGTTCTTACTCACTTCGGGCAGAAGGCCCAAACTGTTACTCTGCAAGGCCTAAAACGCCTGTAGCCACCTCGAGCCGTCGACGGATGGGAGGAGGATGCAGAGGAGAGCGAATTTGTCTTACGGGACTCTGGGCTGACGAGCACAGAATTCGCGACCGCGCAGGCCTACTAGGAGGCAAATGACAGCGCCCAGCCTACACGGAAGCTGGTATCAAACGCGGGAAGGAGTACGGAACACAAAAACCCTCAGCCTCCGTCGAACTCCGCAGGGGATGATTCGACAAGCGCAGACTACTAGGAGTCTGCTTAGCAGCCAATTTGGTGGCTGATCTCGTCAGTGCGGGCCATTAGGAGCCCGCCTTGCAGCCGAACTGGCGGCTGACTGGACGAGCGCAGACTACCAGGAGTCTGCTTCGCAGCCGACTACGCGGCTGATCTCGTACGTGCGGGCCAGTAGGAGCCCGCCTTGCAGCCGAACTGGCGGCTGACTGGACGAGCGCAGACTACTAGGAGTCTGCTTCGCAGCCGACTACGCGGCTGATCTCGTCAGTGCGGGCCAGTAGGAGCCCGCCTTGCAGCCGAACTGGCGGCTGACTGGACGAGCGCAGACTACTAGGAGTCTGCTTCGCAGCCGACTACGCGGCTGATCTCGTCAGTGCGGGCCATTAGGAGCCCGCCTTGCAGCCGAACTGACGGCTGACTGGACGAGTGCAGACTACTAGGAGTCTGCTTAGCAGCCGACTAGGCGGCTGATTCGACGAATGCGGACTACCACCAATCCGCTTCACAGCCAATGGCGGCTGACTTCGATGAGCGCGGACTACTACTACCTTCCGCTTCGCAGCCAAACAAGTGGCTGATTCTAGCAGCACGGACTACTGCGAATCTGCTTAGCAGCCAAACTGGCGGCTGATTCGAGTAGAGTGGACGAGAAATCATCCGCTACGAACACCGATACCGACTGCTTCAAGAACAAACTCATCGCAAGGATACTGGAGTGCTGCACTGCTCCTGCTTCAAATGGTTCGTGGAGTGGCCGGCGGCGGATTTCAGCTAACAAGAGGCGGCTAAAAACCGCCGCGCCAATTTGCCGCCTACACAAGCCATCCACCTGCTATTTGTCACCGGGCGAAAACAGCCCCTCAGCAGGCCCTCCTACGCTGCACACTCCACCCCCCTCAGCGCGCCACACACACACACGCCTCCCTGCAAAAACACCCCCGCTCCAGCCGGCCAAGACCCGCTCCCCCAGTCTTCGCAAGAAGGGTGGCAAGAAGAGAGGGTGGACTAATTGCCCCCCCTCTCTCTCTCTCTCTCTCCTCTGCGGGCCTACGTTTTTTGGACGCAAGCGCTGAAAAAGCGGCCCCCGGAGAGCGCAAACAAGGGAGATTAATGACTCTCCTTACAACCACACCCTACACCCTGCGCTTCTCTCCAGAAAAAGCGGCCTCTGGGGGATAGCAAGTGCGGACGACAGATGACTCCGCCCTGCCACCACCCCCCCATCCGCCTTTCGCCCCCCTCACAGAGAGGGCTTCCAAACACTGACGCTCATTTGTCAGCCCTAATCGCCCCAGCGCCTCTGGAGCCAGGATCGTTAACGATCCCCCTTTCTCCACCTAATGGCCCCCTCCATCAACTTTACACACCCTTCTTCCACACGCACCGGCTGAGCGCGCACAGGGAGCTCCTTTCGACACCTAATGGTGATAAATGAAGCCGAAGTTTTTCCGCCAGCGCCTCACAGAGACAGGCCTCTGCCAAGCCTGCTCTGGCCTCCACACACAGGAGCTTGGAAATTCTTCCCCCGCTTCTCTACACTATCACCATCTTCCAACCACTATGGCCCCGCCTCCGCTGCGGGGGGAGGATCGGAGGTACCCAGCCTCAACCTTCCCAACCTCAGCCAGCCACTCCTCCAGCCGCAGCCACCCCCTTGGCCAAGTCCCCTCATCAGCGCCCCTCACTTCCCACTCACCCTCAGAAGCCTGGCAGAGCCAAGTTCTGAGCCCCAACTCCAACTCCCCAGCGACTATCCACTGCTGTTGCCGTTGGCCTCCACGCTCTAGTAGCCCATCGTCAACGGCCTCTAGTCCCCTTCATCGGCCCCTGACACATTTCTCTCCGAGGAATATGTCCGTCGACGTTCTGTCTGTCGACACTCTTCCGCAGCCGACAGTCGCTATCTCCCACGCCCCTCCAAACCCCTCCCTCAATCTACACTCTTCCCAGGGAGACGAAATAGACGCCACGCCGCACCAAGAGGAGGAGGGAGAGGAAGGAGAGGAGGTAGGAGAGGAAGAGCAGGAAGGAGGGGCCAGCTCTGAGTCGGAGCCGGGAAGGAAGCGAACGCGCTTCTCCGACAAGCCGCCGACCTCGGACGGACAGGAGCACTCCCAGGCCTTTGAGGGAGCAGATGAGCTCCTGGCCTTCCTGGAGGGAGGCAAGGACCCCAAGGAGAAGGGCCAGAAGTCGCAGCGACGCGACCGGCGATCTCCCAGTCGCCGCCGACGGTCGCCAAGGCGAGAGCCCGACTCCTCATCACCGACCAAGGCGGAGGCAGAGCTGCAGGTCCTTTCCCCACTCATCCCTCTATCACCAGCCTATCTGCTGCCGGAGGGAGTCCCAGAAGCTCAGCCTTCAGTGGGGACCGGAATCAACATCTACTGCAGCACGCCTTCGACCAAGCCATCACCGGCCGCTTCGTCTCCGGCGCAGACGGAGTCTTCATCTACGGCCTCGTCCCCAGCGCCATCTGCCCCCAGGGTCACCCTCACTTCACCCCCTCTTCAGGAAGCTCCGCCCTGCAAGCGTCTAGGGATGAGGAAGAGAAGTACGGCCCTGGCTTCACCACCGTCGGCCCCGACAGTACACCGGGTCACCTTCGCTCCGCTTCCCCTTCAAGGAGCCCCGACCTCAGGGAATTTCGAAGGGAGGAGGAGAGGGACGGCCCCGCCATCTCAATCGTCGTCGTCACCTTCACCATCGTCAACGTTGGTGGCGCCTAGAGCCGTCATTGCTCCTCTTCCTTTCCCTGAAGCCCCAGCCCCAGGGAGTATCGAGAAGAAGAGGAGAGAGGCGGACCCGGGATACCGGAGCTCACGCGCCTACCTGGACACCGGCTCCAGGTTGATCGAAAAGTTGGAGCGCCAATGCGCCAGTCACCTCCAGCGACTCCACTACAAGGACAGCCGCATTCTGGAGCTGGAACGGCAAGTTCAGCGACAGAAAGGCGCCGTCATCGGATCCCGCCTGGAATCCCTCCAAGCACAGAAAGCCCTTTCCTGGGAAAGAAAGTGCCTGGGATTGGAGGCGAAGGTGAAGATGCTGGAGAAGGGCCACGAGGAGTTCCGACAGAAGCTGGTCAACGCCGAGACCGAGAAGGAGCAGGCCATCCAGGAGCGAGGCCAAGCTCAAGCCGCTAGGGACAAGCTCGAGTGCGCTAATCGATCCCTCCAACAGCGGCTGGACAAGATCAAGGGGAACGGCTTCGTCGTCAGCCGGAAGCAGGCCGAGAGCCTCCAGGCCGCCTTCGAAGGGCTCCGCCGCATGCGCATGCTGCGAGCGGACATGCAGAGGATCGGCAGACTGGCCAAGTACATGTCCGACTCTGTTGACGAGCTACCGGAGGATGGCAAGGCCATTCTGACCGGAGGGAACTCCGAGCGGATGCGGCGACTGAACTCTCAGGGAGCATCATCTTCGTCGGCCCGCTCCCGCTCCCGCTCCCGCTCCCGCTCCCGCTCCGGCTCACGCTCTCGCTCACGCTCACGCTCGCCCCCATCGCGAGCCACGCGGAGGGACAGCGCGAGGAAGGAGGAGAGCAACGGACGGCGGTACCGAGCTAAGAGCGTCGCCCACCGCCAGTGGTGATGAAGAAGCCACTGCGGACCTCTGCGACGGCTTCTCTACGCCCACACCATTGCCCTTCCCTGCTCCCCTGTTGCCCTTGCTGCGATGCGTGCCTTGGTGCCCTGCCTTCCTGCCCGCTTTCCCTGTGAGAGTCAGTCGTCAGAGAGAAGCACCAGAGCGAAAGGAGAAACGCAGCTCACAAAGGAGCAACTCACTGACGCACCGTGGGAAGGAATCGGAATCGGAAGAATCGCTCAAGGAAGCGACACATCTCAGCAGCCTGAGACATAAGCAAGGAGGAGAGAGGAAGGAAGCCCGATGCATCTTCAAGAACACAGGAATGCAGCCTGGAATGGAGACATGAGTCTGAGTTCCAAGTCCGCAATTCACGGAAGATCATCTCTAACCGACCCATCAAAGGCTCTGGATCCAAGCGAGCCCAGACTGAAGGGAAGACCTGGAACTGCAATCCTTAACTTCATCGTCGCCGAGCCACAAGCGATCAAGCGGTCGGTCTAGTCCATCTATCGACGACTAGGAGAACCTACCTGGCTTCGATGCTGGCTAGAAGCGCAGGTCTTCGTGGACAGCTACAGGACAAGGGCCAATAGGAAGACCTACATGGCATGAGCAGTGGATGCTCGGGTGCTTCTGGTCCGCCTTCATCGGCTAGACCGTCGGCGCCAGCCAGCGCAAACACAGCGCTTCACTCCTCCCCTGCCAGTTCTACCCTTGCCACAGCCGCAGAGTGCTGATCTCTAGAGCCCCACTCTGAAATCCTGCGACTCTGCTCCTTGCCGGCAACATCCTCGGTGCGGAGTAGTTCGAGTCCAGCCCAACTACCATCTTCCACGGCTATCAGATTAAGGCCAAGCCAAGAGACTAGCAGTCCAACCCCAGCTAAAGAGCCGTGTGCCAACATCGGCTCCATCAACCCCGCGCTCAGCCTCACGCTTCTTTCAGTGTGAGGTCAGCCTCAGACTGAATCTGTGGGAACCTGGACGGCTTGGCCTACAACTTCTGCTGGGACTACAACAATCTGAAGGTCCCAGCCTAGCTCAACGCCACCGGAGTACTCCTCAGGAGTCATGCAGACCATCGCTGTTTCATCCTTCAGCTCATAACAGCGACAGAGAATGGGAAATCGGCTACGCTCCAGCTTACATCAGCAACTGGAGCTTGCCTCTTCCATTCATGGCCGCGCTGCTCAAGATCAGCCGAAGTGGACAAGCAATGGTATCCCACTGCTTTCCTTCCATCACTCCGGGACAAGGCCCACGACACTGCATTGCACCATGTTCAGCATCAGCTGAGAATATTCTAGCATCACCTGGCCATCTACTACCGCGCCAAGTTATGCAATTTCCTGGTGCAACAGAAACGACAAGCCTTCTCCTCGGCCGCCGGGAAGGGGAAGAGTACCCGACGAGGACCAAAACGGGAAAATGGGAACAGAGGAAGAGTACCCAGAACAAGAATGGAAAGCGAAGCCATGTTACTGCCAGTGGACATACGGACGATGAGCGACGTCCCAGCTGGCAGAAGACACGGCCATAGCTCCGGCTCTACTCTCCGTTCCTACATTCCCTAACCTACACCTGTCGCTTCTGGCCCAATCAGAGCTCCCTCCATCAGCTCAGCTTAGGCCAACACCTTTAAACGACGCGACAGATGACAGCCGGAAAGGGACTACGGAATGACTACAACAGTAGACATTCACTGTACCCGCCAGAAGAAATCGGATGCCACTCGATAGCATCCTCTGCCCGCCAGGCAAACATGGGAAGACTTACTGCCTACTGGAAGCTGCCAGAGCTTCCTGACAGTTAACACTGGCTTCTCAGACTTCCAGAATGTTATTGGAAGTCGACAAGTCTTCTGTTTGCTACCGCCAACGTCTCAAGCCTCTCAACATGACACCGAAGGCCACAGAGACGATTCGCCCCAGCTGGATACGACCGTGTCCTTATCTAGTCACGGCTAGCTGCTCAGGACCGGCCTGCTACAGCTGGTGACCAAGGTCCTCTACTTAAGACCACTGACAACAAAGGTCTCCAGTTGACCACTGCGGAGGGCCCGAATCTCCAGCCGGAGGTCGGAAACTGTAGAAGACACCTGCCACGACTGAGACCATCGAGGTCTCCTGGCTACTGCCACTGGCTGACAAGACTTTTACGTCCACAGCCAGTTGACCAGATAGCCAGCATGACACTGGAAGCCACCAGGGGTTCAGACCCACTGCGATGGGAGGAGACCGACAAAAGACGCGGTTTTCCAAGCGGTCACTGGGAACTGTGAAGACCAACTACAGCTGCCAGAAGCATCCCAGACTTCCGTCCGCCACCATTCGCCGATCAGGTTTCTAGCCTGGGATTAGAGACTGTCGGAGACCCCCATCAGCTATGACGACTCACACCTCCAACCCGCTACTGGAGACTGATTGGAAGCGAGTGAGTGCGGATGCCACTGCGAGCAGTGAAGTCCTAGGAGTGCCGTCTCCCTCAGCCCATCAGGGTCGCCCTTGACGCCCCCACGGACGGACTGAGCTGAGACCAGCTACCTCGGGCGAAAGACATGCCAGCTACTACCCAGCCCCCGTTCAGCTGCTACCAGTTGCCCAGGACCGGCCTGATACAGCTGGTGGCCAAGGCTCTCCACCTACGGCTACTGCCGGATACTGGAGACTGTAGAGGATGCCTGAGACTATCGAGACCTCTGCCTCCCCTACCGGCGACTAGACTCTCGTGGCCGTCGCAGGAGACGCGGTCTTCCCAGCGGACAAGGGACTTCCAGGCCGACTATTGTCGCCAGAAACTGGAGACGAGGCTGCCAAGGTTCCCGGGCCACCACCACTGGCTGGGAGGACCGTCCAACCATCACAGCGGCCTAGAGCCTCCGACTGCGGTCACAAATTCCCTAAGTCTTCTGACTAGGGCTGCAGACTCCCCAGGAGTCTCAAGCATCGCTGCTGCCCCCCAGACCTTACGGCTGGCCATCGCGGGCCCCAGTAGCCTCAAACCTATGGTTGCTGCGACAGCTGACAGTCACCAGAGGCCTGTAGTAAATGGCTTTACCAGCTTCCGACTGCGACGGCAGCCCTCAGAAGCTTTCAACCTACTGCTGCCGGTCCTTGCAAGCGTCTATTCACCTGTCGGACTCCAGAAGTTTCAAGCATACTGCTGTGGGCCCTACGAACTGCTGCACGCCTCGATTACCGCTAGAGCCCCTTGGCCGCTGCTTGTGGCCCTTGCGCAGCCCTTGGAACCACTACGCAGCTCTTGCCGTTTGGTATTACCCAACTGCAGCGGCATAGCCTCGCAGCCCGACCTCACGGCACCTCTGTCACCTGGCCCTATACATCACCGTGCGGCCTTGGTGTAACCCGGCAGCTGCTGTACAATGCGTATCCAAGCAGCTTCGGGGACCCGATGCACCCCTGCCACCTAACCTGCATTGCTGCCTTGTGGCCTTGACACGACCCAGCCAACTGGCAAGCGTGCAGCCTTGCAGCCCCACACAGTACACCTCACTGCCAAGTGTCAGTAGCCGGGCCACCTAGTCTGCATGAGCCTCACTCCCCATTGGTGCTCGGCCTCCACAGACTTACGTGTGCTGCTGCTCTGACATTCCACCGAATGCTGGCCCTCGCCCCAACAACTACACACCAGCCCTACACCCTCCATTCTCACACTCCACTGGGAGCTGGGACAAGCGCAACATCTTCCTGATCAGCTCATGGACACGGACAATTCTCCAGCATCTACAACGGCACACACGTTGCACACCGGAACAACAGTGCTCTTTTGGCACTCCTCTAATCCATCAGAAGGAAGACAGGGATGATGGATAGATAGAGTACTGGAAACCCTTCACAATCAGAAAAACTCTAGCTGGTTGATGACTGCTGCCCAGCATTGCGCCTCTAGGCCCGGACAATGTCGCTGTTTGACATTGTGTCTTCTGGCCCCGAAGACACCTGGCCACCGGTCAGGCCTAGGCCGCCATCGCCACCCGGCTTTGTAGGCCACCCGGCCTTGTAGGACGTCCGACCCGTCATCATCGCCGAACCCTCTACATCATTTGGCCCACCATCGATACCTGGACCTCCGCAAGCCGAGGCCCTCAGCACCACCTGGACATCTGTGATGCCCAGCCCGCCATTGTTGCTGGGCTATCTGCGCTGCCCGGCTCACTATCAACACCTGACCGTCTATATGGCTTGGACACCGGCAATACCTGCAGTTCTCACCAAGGAATCCTGCCACTCACCCATCATCGCGGAGAACTCTGGCATGAAGGAGACCCCCATACACCGGCTGGACTATGTTTCTCACCAGACAGGAATCTTGGAGGACAGTGCCTTCAAGTCCTCTGTCGGCAACTAAGCCGCAAGCAAGGGCAGCTTGCCTACCGCGACCGAATGTCCAGGAACATGAACTAGCTGCAGTTACCATCTTCCATCGCAGCCCGCTGGAGCCTTTAACCTACAACTCCATGGCCCTGCTCAAGACCTCGAGGCAACTACACTAAGGCATTGTTCTCGCGTGACAGCGAAAGGATGCGACTAGGAGCTGCCTGACCATTGAGCTAGCAGATCAGTCAAAGAACAAGTCTCGGACCTTCAAATCCTGGGCACTAAATAATGCCCACGTCGCTTCACTTTCCTCTGCGACACCCTTCTGGCCGCCGGGAGGAAAGAGTACCTGACCCGACCCGCTCGGACAGAAAGGAAGAAACAACTGCACCGTCAGCATGCGGAGATGAGGACAGTAGAGACCTGGACTCCGACAGACCAACAGGGATAATACATCAAGAGGAGTCTCGACAAGACTCCCCCTACTATCCCTCTTCACGCCAGTCCCTACACCTCTGATCCCTGACGGATGACAAGTCACAGCTCATCTACACCTGCCCGAGACAGACCGAGGATAATCGCCTGCATAACGATGGAGGCTTCACGACGCGAACAGGGACAGAAGTGGATCCAAGAAGCCCCCTCCGCCTAAGTGGGAAAGGAGGTGCTGGAACGTAACATGGCCTTAGCACCATGAGAATGTCACCCGTCTATGACGGAAGAGGGGACACACGGAAGGGACAGTTCGACGGCGGGTTTTCCGACTAGGAAGATAACGCTCGGCCTAGCGGGACAGCAACTCACCATCATGGAAAACAACGACGTCCTCAGAAAGACGCTCGGGAACCGCCGGGATACGACACGGAGCGGGAACAGCGGGAACCCGGCTCATGGCCACCAACCAGAGCTTGAGAAAGGGAGGAATCGAGCGCAAGGGGAACTGGAGATAGGTCGACGAGACCCTCCCCACAGACCCACTCACCTCCGCGTTCTCAGAAACGCCACCCGCGCTCCGTGACCTTCAGGTTGTCGAGACCGGCTAAGTTAGAACCAGGTTGTAGCCGAAAGAACAGGCACTGGCTAGACAGCCATCACGACATCTTCGACGGCCAATGGAGGCACCGAGACACATCACCGACACATACTGTCGTGGATGTGCCAGAGGAGTAACTCCAGCGGACAAGATCGACTGCGACAATTGTCAACGACCCTTATGTCTAGCCTGCGCTCAAGGGACATTGGAGCCAATCCTGGAATCGGCGGACGTCATGATGCTTATGAGAGCCTGCCAACGACTACGGGAAGACAACTCAGCGATCTACTGCTGTCCCAGTTGCACTCAAAACCGCGTTGCATCGTGGTGCCCCATCGTGGAGCAACTCGTGGCGCAGGGAATCTTCCACCCGGAGAACTTAGCCAAGCTCCAGTTTCATCACGTCAGCAGGGAAAGAGTGCAGCGGTTCCTGGTCATAGGCTACGTCCTCTACCAGGAAGCCTGCGTTCTTCTGGAGGCGTTGACTCCAACTGGTGGAGTCACCCAAGGACGTCTGATAACCACTATCACGACAGACAGTGCTCCCGAGGACTGCCGGCAGAGGACGTTGACGCTCACCCACCACCAAGACTACAGCGATGGGCGCCAACTACTTCTGGCCATTGCACTGGTGGAAAATCAGTTGGATCGACTTTCCTCGAGCCACTCCAGTCGAACGACTCTCCAATGTCATCATCGGAAACTACGTTGTCACTGGGAAAAGCTGCGGGCCCAGGAAATCCTAGGAGAGAGCCAGGAGTGGGAGACTTCACTGAGCGGAGGGGGAGGAGACCCATTTCACCCCCATCCGTCACCTCCACCTTCCCATCCACCTCCTACGACACCATCGACACTTGACCAGCTGCCAAAAGAGATGTTGGAGTTGATCTTGCGGCACCTTGATGGACACAGCCTGGCCCGCACTCGTCTCGTGTGCTCCAGATGGCTTCATCTAGTGGACGGAGCTCCTTGGGGAACTTTACCCAAAGTCCACTTTCGTTCACTGACGGTATCGGCTCGGTACCGGCTGGAGATCCACTTGACGAAGTTTGCTGATGAAGTAGTCCCGGGAGAAGTCGAAGAGAACAGTGAACCACCATCGAAGGCGTCCCGCCTGGACTCCGACTCCAACTACCCTCACCCTGCCCTCCACGCCATCCTTCAGGCCAACAAACAACAAGGAGGAATGCAACGAATCGCTAAACAGAAGAGGCCGAGTCTGAGCAGAACCTTCACCGGCCGCACGCTCAGCCTCACCGATGTCATATCGGACCACGAAGAGCAACGACGACTCCTGAACTACTTTCGGCACATCTCCGCGGATAAGCTCATACTACAAGGCCTGAGCAGCAGGGGATTAAAGATAATGCTGCTGATGTTCGAGGGAATGTGCTTGGACAACAAGGTGGTAGTCTTCGACTGCTGCAGCTTCGACGGAGTCCACAAGCAGATGATCTTCGACTTCTTCAAACCAAGACGAGGTCGTTTAACCGAGGTCCAACTGTCTACGTGTCGAGACCTAGACAAGTCCCTCTCTCCTCCCGAGTTCTGGCAGGCCATTGGACCACTGTCTGGCCCTCTTTCAACCGTCCGGCTCAAGGATCACTATGCCAACTCTCCGTGGATGGATCGACTGGCTACGGGAATCTTGTTGCTTCCGCAACCACCTTGGATGCTCGACCTCGACGGTGTCAGCCCAATGCCGGAGGTAGTGTATCAGCGGATCCGCAATTGGCTCGAGGAGGACACGAAGATGGGTCCGGCTTGGATCAAAGCGAGGCAAAGGAAGGAAAGAGTCACCGATTCTATCCCCTCGGAACCGGACCTCACCGCTTCGCCCGCCGATGCTCAGGACCGAGAAGGAAGTCCCACTACGACGAACGGAAGAAGAAGGTCGGCGATCGAGTACAGGGGACACAACTTCATCATCAAGATCGACAATGGCCGCGACCTAGGTCTCCAACAATTCGGCTCGCAGGCCGGAACCTACGTCCTGCAGCCCGACGGCATTCGAGTGGCAGTAGGGATCAGCAAGATACTCGAGCGTTGTTTCGACGGAAAAAGGCGATATGCGGAAGATCTACGCCGGCTGGTGCTGACGAGACCCGACGGAGCCCGACTCTCCCTCTACCTGGAGTCCTAAGTCCGCCTGGACCTCGACCCGAGGACCAGTTTCGGCCAAGTTGAGACGGAAGGACGTTCGACGAGCTGGATCCTAGAGTCGTTCACTTCGGATCCGCCACTCCGTCCTACCACGACGACGCCGGCTGCCTTCGACTCTGGACTTGTCTCCTCGGATGCCGAAACTACCCTACCCCTGCTCACCGGACGATGATTACCCCTCTGTCACCTCCAGTAGTACCATGCTTGTAGCTTAGATCCGAGGCCCCGTTCCTCTGCCCGCTGTAGATGCGCGGTGTGATCACTGCTATCCTTCCCGGCCGCCCGGCGGGTGCGCTGTGCTGTTTCCCAAACCTGTTTCGTCCGTCCCATGTTGACGAGGCGGGCGGAAGGGAGGCCGGGATCAGTCTGTCTATTTTCCCCCAAGATGCCCTAACCTGTTCCGCTCTCCTTCCCGGCTCTTCCGGGCCTCTTCCGGTGACCTACGAAAGAGAATCTCGCTATGTTCCTGCTGTTACACCACGCCAAAGCAAAGATGTATTAGATAATATAATAGGAAAAGTGGATAAAATAAATTAAATATATTGGTTTTTTTTTTTATTTTGTTTTCCCTAAGGTCATACAGAGAGTGGTAGGGCTAGAGCGCTAAGGTGGGAATGAGGGGGTGGTAGTGGCCCGCCGGGGCGGGGCGGGCGCATAGGAGCGAGTAAAAAGCAGGTAGGGAATTGGTTATTTGTTTCGTTATTTTTGTTTATAATGTCATTTTTTTGAGTAAATATGGTTTTTGGAGTTCTCCTACGCTGTTTTAGTTTTTTTGGTTTTTTTTGCAGCCTGTTTTCCTTAGGGCCCTTTGAGCCCAAGTTTTTTTTGCGATTTTTTGTCTCTAGTTTTTTGCGGTGTCTCTTTTTGTAAGCTCAAATGAGTGGTCATCGGCGGTGGAGGTGTTGTCGTTGTGGCGCTCGGTTTTGGGGAGCCGCAGGGGGGGGGGGGAAAAAAAGCCCTGCTGAGAAAATGGGAAGCAAGATTGGGTTGGGTGTGTGGGTTCGGGGTATGCGTGAGATGTGGGCTGTGGGCTGGGATGAGCAGGGCCACCTACGCACTGGCCGTTCCTCCGGTAGGCAGCCTCCGAACAGATGCATTTGGTCCCCGTGGGCTCTTCCTTGCAAGCCTCTAGAGCGCCGCACTCGTGCACCCCTCCGGCGCGCTCTGCAGCAATCCCCCCCACCACTCCCCCCCCTCCCCACCGCCCCATCCCTAATTTCTTTTCTTTGGAGGGGCGGGGAACTGAGGCCCTAGCCCTTACGTCCCTACCAGCAACAACCCCTATTTGAGGCTGAAAACCTTACGCTGGGCTCAAAGCCTGGAGGGGACAGACCCAAGGGGGGGGGGGGGGGGGGGGGAGGGGGGGGGGGGGGGGGGGGCGGGGGGGGGGGGGTTGGTCTTGGTCTCATATCCCCCGCCGGCGGCGGGGGGGGGGCCTTTGCGTTTCCTTTCGGTCCGGTTCAGGGAAGAGGCGCCGGCATTGTAGCGGCCGGGGCGGCAGCACCGCTTGCAGCGGTGCCCCCTCCCCTCTTCCCCCACCAGCCCCCCCGCCTCTAGGAGTAGCCCCCAAGCGGTTGCAGAGATCGCCAGAAGCAAAGGCTAACCAAAAGGACGAAGAGCAGAAGCATCTTGCTGCTGCTGTGAATGAAGGCATGCAAAGCGAGGGTGAGAAAAGGACGGGGGGAACATGGAGGCAGCAGATTGCTGAACGCTTATCCTGCAAACTGTTACAGAGCCTCGAGGTGCCTCACCTAATCGCACACAAACACACACTATAAGGCTTTGTGAATGGCGTGGCACATCACGCGATACCATCTCTCCAATTAACTATCATTGAGTTGCACTGTTTCCCATCTTTCCCAAAAGCCAAATACGATAACTAGAAAGACTACCTAGAAAAAATTTCCCGGACGAGAACGACTAATCCTCAATATAACCCAGAAAGCATATCGGTTAGTCGTTATATTTCAGATCCACGGAATACTGCTAAATAGTCGTATTTTTTTACCGTATTTCCGAGTAAATATTGAGAAGAAAAAAACAAGAAATGCAAAATTTTTAATTTTTTTTTTAAATTTTTTAATTTTTCTACTACAGAAGGGTTCCCTATGCCTCCCTATGCTATAACACAGGGTCGGGGGAGCCTGCCTATGCTTCAACACAGGGTCGGGGGGAGCCTCCATATGCTTCAACACAGGGACGGGGGAGGCTCCATATGCTTCAACACAGGGACGGGGGAGGCTCCCTATGCTATAACACAGGGTCGGGGGAGCCTGCCTATGCTTCAACACAGGGTCGGTGGAGCATCCATATGCTTCAACACAGGGTCAGGGGAGCCTCCCTATGGTATAACACAGGGTCGGGGGAGCCTCCCTATGCTTCAACACAGGGTCGGGGGAGCCTCCATATGCTTCAACACAGGGACGGGGGAGGCTCACTATGCTATAACACAGGGTCGGGGGAGCCTCCCTATGCTTCAACACAGGGTCGGGGGAGCCTCCATATGCTACAACACAGGGACGGGGGAGGCTCCCTATGCTATAACACAGGGTCGGGGGAGCCTCCATATGCTTCAACACAGGGTCGGGGGAGCCTCCATATGCTTCAACACAGGGACGGGGGAGGCTCCATATGCTTCAACACAGGGACGGGGGAGCCTCCCTATGCTACAACACAGGGATGGGGGAGGCTCCCTATGCTATAACACAGGGACGGGGGAGCCTCCAGAGGCTTCAACACAGGGAGGGGGGAGGCTCCCTATGCTATAACACAGGGACGGGGGAGCCTCCCTATGCTTCAACACAGGGACGGGGGCAGCCAGAATGCCTCAGAAAAGAGGACAAAATTCTCGATTTCTTTCTGGGTTCGGAGGTAAAATCGAGAACGAGTAGCAAACATGAAATTTCCCAAAAATGGCGTCCCGGCCAATAATATTACTATATCTGGTACCATCGGCAGGCCAAATGTGGGGCTCTTTTCTCCAAAATTTGCAATTGCCTCGAGAAAAAAGTCGAGGAAATACATTTCTTACTAGTGGAATCTGCTGCTTGGACACTTGCATTTTGTTTTTGGCGCGCAGTTCAGTGTCTCTTTCCATGCGCGCTCAAAAACAAAATGCAGATGACGCAGCAGATTCCACTAGTAAGAAATGTATTTCCTTGACTTTTTTCTCGAGGCAATTGCAAATTTTGGAGAAAAGAGCCCCACATTTGGCCTGCCGATGGTACCAGATATTTCTTCCACTTTTAATATAGGATAAAATGTATAAATATAAATTTTATATTGTTGATTATATATTTATTTAAAATTTTATTCGATACAAAAAAATGTAAAAAAACTTGTTTAAAAAATATGACAAAAAGAAAATATTCAAAAATGAAAAAAAATGCAAAATTATTGGCACATCTTTTTTTACACAAATTTTCTTGACTTAGACTCTGGGCAGTCGATTTTTTGGAGAAAATAGCTTTTGTTGGGGCCTATCGATGGTACAAGTTGTTTTCTCAACTTCAAAGAAACAAAAAAAATTAAGTTGGAGAAGGAATCGATCCTTCGAATTTCACCCTACACACAATCGGTTACACCACTACACCACTGGTCTACATGCCTTTTTTGCGTAATTAAGAGGCGTTTTTTGATAGGAGCATGAATCCCACACAAGGGGGTGAACATGAATTTTTTTACCCCTCTTTTTTATGACAGATTCTGAATCTCCATACATTTTTATGTAACTCCACCAATTTTGGGCGTAAAATATGCAGAAATGGGCTCTCTGCAGCTCCAAACGTAAAGGAAGGTCGAGATTTCGGCAATATTTGCGTTTCAGGTACTTGCAGTCACTTTAAAGCCAATTTCTCAAGTATTTTCAGTCAGAGTATAGGCATTATGGATATCGATCGAAAGCTTATAACCGAACAAAGAGCACTGTGGTCTTTGTTTGGCACAAAAAGGTGCATATGCAGAGAAAACGGCAATAATATCCTTGATTTGCAAAAACTAGATTTTGTAATTTTTCTCAAAAATAGGCGATTTCTCAAAATTTTTGTAGAAATTACGCAATCCTAATTATCATTTTCGCTTTCCTCATGAAATTTTGGTCTAGAAATCATAAATACATTTTTATTTGGAGGTGAACCAAATACAATATTTTCAATTTTCTATGTCAGACTCCAAATTTGGCCTATGTTATAACATAGGCCAGTTTGCAAGGGTCAAATTTTGGCACTAAAAAACTTCCTGCTCTACTAAATCTCCATATTTCCCGATTTCCTTTTGTGAGCAGCTTACCCTAAGCCTTATGCAAGTATCCACTAAGTAAAATTACTGGGTCTTCAACTTATTTTTTGAACAATGGCCCAATGTATGACGGCAAGTCAAAAATTCGCCCTATGCTAAAACATAGACCCATAGTGACCAAAAATTTTTTTGTCTTGAAATTTGATTTCAATGCCCTAAATCGATACACCGGCCTCAAATACACCCAAATATACCATTTTTATGCATAATTTTGATGAATTTTGGATTTTGAAAATTCTTCATTTCTTGACCGTTTTGGTCTTACACTGAGAAAATCATTAAAAAGTTCGAACTTCAAAATTCATCAAAATTATGCATAAAAATGGTATATTTGGGTGTATTTGAGGCCGGTGTATCGATGGGGGGGGGGGGGTGTTTTGTGGTTTTTGTTTTTTTTTTTTTTTTTTTTTGGTTTGTTTGTTTTTTGGTTTTTTTTTTTTTTTTTTTTTTTTGTTTTTTTGGTTTTGTTGTTTTGTTGTTTTTTTGTTTTCTTTTTTTTTTTTTTTTTGTGTTTTGTTTTTATTTTTGGTTTTTTGTTTGTGTTTTGGGGTGTGTTGGGATTTTTTTTTTGGGTTGGGGGTGGTTGTTGTGGGTGTTGGGTGGGGGGGTTTGGTGTGGGTTTTTTGGTGGTGTTTTTTGTTTGTTTTTTGGTTGGTGGGGGTTTGGGGGGGGGGGGGGGTTGGGGGGGGTGGGTTTGGTGGGGTGGTGGGTTTTTGGGGGGTGGGTTGTGGGGTGGTGGTTTTGTTTGGGGTTGGGGGGGTTAGGGCATTGAAATCAAATTTCAAGACAAAAAAATTTTTGGTCACTATGGGTCTATGTTTTAGCATAGGGCGAATTTTTGACTTGCCGTCATACATTGGGCCATTGTTCAAAAAATAAGTTGAAGACCCAGTAATTTTACTTAGTGGATACTTGCATAAGGCTTAGGGTAAGCTGCTCACAAAAGGAAATCGGGAAATATGGAGATTTAGTAGAGCAGGAAGTTTTTTAGTGCCAAAATTTGACCCTTGCAAAACTGGCCTATGTTATAACATAGGCCAAATTTGGAGTCTGACATAGAAAATTGAAAATATTGTATTTGGTTCACCTCCAAATAAAAATGTATTTATGATATCTAGACCAAAATTTCATGAGGAAAGCGAAAATGATAATTAGGATTGCGTAATTTCTACAAAAATTTTGAGAAATCGCCTATTTTTGAGAAAAATTACAAAATCTAGTTTTTGCAAATCAAGGATATTATTGCCGTTTTCTCTGCATATGCACCTTTTTGTGCCAAACAAAGACCACAGTGCTCTTTGTTCGGTTATAAGCTTTCGATCGATATCCATAATGCCTATACTCTGACTGAAAATACTTGAGAAATTGGCTTTAAAGTGACTGCAAGTACCTGAAACGCAAATATTGCCGAAATCTCGACCTTCCTTTACGTTTGGAGCTGCAGAGAGCCCATTTCTGCATATTTTACGCCCAAAATTGGTGGAGTTACATAAAAATGTATGGAGATTCAGAATCTGTCATAAAAAAGCGGGGTAAAAAAATTCATGTTCACCCGATTCTTACTCTTCTCATAAAACGTCTCTTAAGAGCTAAGATTGAATAAATACTTGAGGCCCAGAGAACCGGGAAAGGGGGGTGGGGGGAAGAAATGAATACCTACTATCGTCCATTGAATAGATGCGGAGAAGAAGAAGAAGAAGAAGAAGAAGGAGTTCGGACAAATGGTTTTTTGAATTTTTCGTGGTAAAATAAATGGTGTCATGCAAAAGTCAAAAACGAAACTATAGTCAATTCGATGTTGCTCTTTCCAATGCAATAAGAATCAGAAAAATTGAAGCTTCCTGTGCGGCGCTAGAGCCTTATCAAAATTAAGATCTAGTAATAACCCTCAAAACATACACCTGGGTCGAAAAGAGGGGCTGGGCGCTGACACTTCGCTAACGCTCGCTCGCGCCAGCCCAATAAAACGAGAATTTTCTCGATTCTCGGTGGGAAACGCTGTTGAGTTGGCGCTCTCTCTATTCATGTATGAAGATCGAGCATGCTTAACATGTTTGGAAAAGCAACCCTGCTGGCCTACAGATGTCTTGTTAGCGGGTTGCCTTCTTGCTTTCTGACTTTAATAAACTCTTATTTACCAAATAAAAAACAGAAACATCGCAGAGTTAAGTAACTATATAAACGGCTTTATAACTGGCTTTAGCCCAATTTAACCTAATTTTGCTCCTTTTCGACTGTGCATAGCTCCACTTTGGAGGCTCTGTATCCTACAAATGATATCATTCCAGATGCGTCTATGCAAGCTCTACCCAGACAACATAGTTTCAATGGAAAATGAAGAAAAAAAATTTCGAACAAATATTTTTGTTGGAGAAAATAAAATCGCGTCGCCGAAGCTTATTGAAAAAGTTTTTTCCAGTGAGTTTCTATGAAGCTGTACGTTTTTTTGGTGAATAAACAAGCTCTTCGCGATTTTACAGCAAAAAACCACATTGAAATCCATAGAACTGAGCAAGAATGACATTGGTTTCTGAAGACTACTTTTCAACCCGTCACACCCCCCCCGTTGTAATATTATATCGTTTTTCCTTCCAGATTATAAATGATTATAAAACGTTATAAATCATTATAATCTTCTTGTTCCATGCTCCATTTGACCAGGAGCTAGGGGTTATCAAGTCCGACATGTGTGGCTGGAGAATGACGACATATAGAAATACTGAAAGCCTTTTTCTGTTTGTAGCTAAAAGTCAAAAGCATACCAAAAGCTAGGTGTCATCATACCAAAAACGAAACGAACTTTATGAACTTGCTTTTCAACTTTATGAACTTTTTTTACGTATTATCGCTCTATTATCGCTCAAGAAAATGCAACCATTCTAAGATCACTTCGATGTTTTTTTTCATTACTTCAGACCATGAAAGTAAGCTTGCGCGCTTAAACGGTTTTTCACTTTTTTTGAAAATTGACAGGGTTGCCTAGCGGTTTGACAGGGTGATAGGAACATCGTTGAGCAAAGGCTTTGTGCAGTTTGTGGACTCCTTCACACCCATTCGCGACGTCCTTTACGGCTGGAACTCCATCAATGTCACCTTTTCTCATAACACCGTCTTGGTTTCAATGAATACAAAAAAGATGATTGCCAGGAATTCTTCATCAACTACCGTCCCTTTTCCAAAGGTCCCATGGGCTTTGAGCCGTCGGTGATGGACAACTACATGCGGAGCACTGCTGGTTTGTCTTTGCTGATCCTTTAGGCTGATGTTTCACAATGAAAATTAGATAAACGTTGTCTATAAAGTAACAATATGTACGGTGCCAAGCAGTATGCCAAACATTACAAAAGGCGAGATAATGGTTGTCAAATGATTTATGAGTGAGCGAGTCAAGAATACGAAAATAGATTAATTTGTAATTTATCAAAAAAGTGATATCGTACTTGTTGGGCATTGGGGACGGTCGTCTTTTCCACATCGATTTCGGCTTCATCCTGGGCCGCGTTTCGAAGCCCAAGCCACCGCCCATCAAACTCACGTGGGAGATGGTTGAAGGTTTTTCTTCTTTGTGTCAGTCTGAGTTATGCTCCCAAAAACTCACATGAGTTTGGCCTTGGAAGTTTCGCGAATCCGGCAAAGGCCAGCCTTTGTTTCAACTGCTGCATGGCAGTAAGCAAAATACAAACTAATGCACATACCACTACGGCATCAAATCTTCCATTAAGCTGGCGATCTTATGGAACCTTTGAAACATCGGCGGATTCGGTTTCGGAGCGGCCAGCATTCAGAGGAATTATGACTGGCCGAAAAAACCCGTGTCAAGATTTTTCCTATTATTGATCCATGCCTGCTTTCCGGCACGGGCGGCTTTGGAAGCCCCGGCTGCCACACATTCCGCCGCCTCGTCTACACTGCCTTCATCTACCTTCGACGCCTTGCCCAGATTTAAACTGCCCTCCAAAATACCCGAGGAGTGGCAGAGTGAGAGTAATTGAAGGCGATCCTGAAACTCTTCCGCCTCATGCTCCACTCCTCCATCACCGACACCGCTTTCGGGCTGGACAAGGCCCTGGCCAAGATTCAGGCCATCAATGCTCGCATCCATGGCAAACGATGACCAAAACGTGGCAGAATCGGTTCGCCGAATTCGGATGCAAGCGAAGTTCCAAGGACAAACTTATCAAACTTGCATAAATCACTCAAAAAAGCGAATTCAACTTGTCAAACCAATTCAAGTGACGTTGAGCTACATCAAGCGATAAATTTATCAATTCTTCGAGAACTCATCAACAGATAAAATGTTCACCGTATCAAAACTTCGAGAGCCAGCTTTAATGGATTGCCATAAAGGGAAAAGAATTGTGGACACCCATCCATAAACACACATTTTAGAATTGAAGAATTCCTAAAAAAAAGAATTTTTTAGGCATGATATATAACTGGTACCATCGGCAAGCCAAATGTGGGTCTCTTTTCTCCAAATTTTGTAATTGCCTAGCAAAAGAAAGGAAGTACATATACTACTAGTGGTATCTGCTTGGACAGTTGTCATTTTGTTTTTTTTCATTATAAGGATTTGTGTGATGTATTTCTTGATTTTTGTCAGGATTAATTTGGAGAAGAGAAATTGGCTTGCGATGGTAAGTATTTATTTTTTTTGAAAGTCTATTTTCCTTTCGTTTGGAGAGAGATTGGCTGCGAGGTTACCCACTTTTAATATAATATAAAATGTATAAATAAAATTTTTTTTTAAATATATGAAAAATAAATAAAATAAAAAAAAACTCATTGAAAAAAATATAACAAAAACATAAAAGAATCGAAAATATATTTAGATATTAATGGATAAAAAAATAAAAAATATTTTGTTTTTATTTATTTATTTAAATATTATAACGAAAAATATTTGAAAATATAAAATACAATTCAAATTTATGGTTAATGTTTATGCTTTTGATATATTGCCCAGCAATTTTCGTGAGCTTCTCCATGAAAGATGCTGAGCGCAATCGCCTTTGGTTTTTTTGCCTGCCGATAGTACCAGTTATTTTTTCAACTTAAAGTTTCCAAAAAAAAAATGATTGCCTACGAAGGATTCGAACCTCCCAGGTTGCCCCAGCTGGTTAATCGCATAGACCACTACACCATGGATACATATGCATAGCTGTTTAACTGAAGACATATGAATAAAAGTGAGTGAATGGGGGGCGAGGGGGGGGGGGGGGGGGGGGGGGGGAGGAAAATAGCTCCTAGAATAGGATGGGGGGAGGAGGGGGGGGGGGGGGGGGAGGGGGGGCAGATGGTTGTTTGCATTTTTCATATTTATACAAATAGTTTTGGGCGGGAGTGAGAAGATAAAAATAGTAAATTCGATGGTGCTATCTCCATTGCTAAAAGAATTAAAAAGAGTGGTGGTTGGCTTG
This sequence comes from Ptycholaimellus sp. GST1_10, assembly GCA_030248095.1. Classification (NCBI taxonomy): domain Eukaryota; kingdom Metazoa; phylum Nematoda; class Chromadorea; order Chromadorida; family Chromadoridae; genus Ptycholaimellus; species Ptycholaimellus sp. GST1_10. The sequence continues at coordinate 87,417 of JASANA010005875.1, read as the reverse complement.
ACGAGCGGCAGGCATATCAAAATTGATATCGAGCAAGAGCCCAAAGACAGGGAAGGGGGGGGGGGGGCCTCCGGCGCGGAGCAAATCCCCAAAAAAGGGGGGCCCAGAAAAAAAAACTTTCCTTCCCAAAAGAAGCTGAGCGATCGCCTTCCACCGAACGAGGTGAAGGTCCATCCATCCATGCTCGCCAAGCAAAAGCGGAGAAGGTAATTCTGCACTCTCCTAGAAACTGCTGTTGCTTTTTTTGCCTTGTACTTCATTAAAGCGACATTTTTTGCGACAGTTTTGGCATGCCTACCTTTGGTTGTAGCAGTAGTCTGATCGCAGAGAACTTCATTGCTGCTCTTCTGTTTCTATAGCGTAATTGTCATGCGTTAAGGTTATTGAGAGCTGAAATTATTTTTGATACAGGAACAACTGTCAGCTTTTGGTCGAATCAACAGGGAAAAACGAAGCAATGTTAGCCAGTATGGTCTCTTGAAATAGAAGACAGCATCGAAACACTGATCACTAAATCAAGACCAGTTGACACTACTGATTCTCCCGTAGGCCGAGCGATTGGACCAACTTCTTCTATTTGCCGTTGAGAAGGCTTACATTCATTTGAGCACAACCAGCATAAATGCGATTTTCTTTTAAAAATCCACGCTTGATCATTTTAGTCATCTTTCCCCTTTTCTCGAATATTTCGCCAAAACGTCTCTCTCGCCAAACTTAATCAAACTGTAATCAACGGTCACTTTAAAAAGTTAGATCAACTCTAATCAAAGCTTGCTATATGACAGAAAGACTTTCAAGCGATATCAAATGCAGGTTGTTTTCCCTTTGTATCTGCCCTCGCCTTTGATGTCTGGCGGGGATCAGAGCTCAACCGGAATGCTGAAGGAGAAAAATGAGAGGGCACCTGGACAGAGTTCTTCGGGAGCCCCGGGTTTCAGAGAGCTCTCTTAGGGATCGATGCTATCATTGCCTCCTGGAAAAAGAGGCCAGTTAGGATAGTTTGCTCAAAAAACAAAGTGAACTCAGTCTGCTCAAAATTCGGCTCAAGTTAAGTGTAGGTACTAAAAGCGCCCTAAGGTAATTGGGCAAGAACGCGCAGTTTGAGCGCATCTAGCCAGGAGTGGAGTGTTTTTCGGAGAACGCTATCTATATATATGAGTTGCAAATGGTAGTTCTCGTCATTTCAATGACATATACTAAAATTGGAACAATACAGAGAAGATTAGCATGGCCCAAGTTGGAACGCCACTCAAATTTGCGTGACATCCTGTCGGCGCAAGGATGACACGCAAATTCGTGAAGCGTTCCAAATTTTTGCCCTCATTCTGAAGGAAAAAGTCATTTTACCTTTAGCTGTAGCTTAGCAAACCCTATGCAGTCAAACCTAGAGCCAAAAATTGTTGTTGGTCGTTTTATGTTCAAGTATTTATTTGTTAGCATGCCCAAAAAGAACGTTACGCGAAGGATGTTTCTTATTCCATGAAAGTTTATAAAAACAATAGTGGTGCTCTGCCACTTCTGCATAATTTGTACGCCGTACTTTCTCGAGTCCAACCTATGCTGCTACTATGTTCTTCTTTACATGGCTGACCACTATTATTCCATAGGGGTAAGATAAGGCAACAAAAACTTGGCATCATCAATTCAGTGGGCCAGCTTGGTTCCTTCCACCCTACTGCAGACTTCCGGAATCTGCAAAACTTGCGAGGCTAAGGTCAAGATGGTAAAAAAAGAGAATGAGGCACCTTAAAACGACTAGAGCCATAAAGACGGGAGGCGATGATGGATAGCTCCTCGTAGGAGCAGGCTGGGCAGCACTTTTTGCGAAAGCGCCGTTCTGGAAGGCTTTGCAGCTCTGGAGGAAGGTGTCCATGCAGTGCTCTGGAAACTTTGGAACTCAAAAATGGGAAGGAATGGGGTAAAGGGGAACTCTTGGCAAAGCTGCAGTTGGTGGCGTTGTGGAGGCTTTAGTGGATCTTGGGCTATAGTGAACCAGCTGGCATCACCTTCTGGCTGATTGCTGGACCAAGGTATGTCATCCATGGGCTGGGCCTAGCGGCTCCTGTCGGGCATGCGCCAGGCCCAGCCTTCGCCCTCCATGAAGAGGCCCAGGAAGAGATCTCGCAGCTCTCCAAACCGCCGTCCGCAGCCTCGAGATCTCTTCCTGGGCCTCTTCAAGGAGGGCGAAGGCTGGGCCTGGCGCATGCCCGACGGCAGCCGCTACGCCCAGCCCATGGATGACTAGAAAGTTGGCCGACGTAGACAACAGACTGGCCGAGTAAAAAAAGGCCTGCGTTTTAGCTAAAATGCAGCCTTTACATCATGGGGGACAAGTTTTTTGGCAAGCTTTCGAGCTCTCTTAGAGCCCTTCTTCAGAAGCCTGGCCTGGACCTGGCCTGAAGAAGGGCTCTAAGAGAGCTCGAAAGCTTGCCAAATAACTTGTCCCCCGTGGTGCAAAGGCTGCATTATAGCTAAAACGCACGCCCCATACACCACCGAATGCCCCTTTTCTCTAAAAAGGCCTATTAGCAAGGGTTTTTCTGACGGAACAATTAGTTTGGCTGTAGCTGCACAAAGCCCCAATTACCCACGATGCAAAAAGCCAAACCAGACGTCTGCACTAGCTTTTTAGATTCAATAGTGATGCATTTGATTGAGGATTTTTTTAGCATGATGATAATGTCGTCAGTTTCCACTGGAGCGGCATGATGGAGTTCTTTACTGGAGTCAATTTCCACTGGAGTTCCTGATGACAGCTGATGCGATAGCCCGCCTGTGGCCCGAAACAAATGAAAGAACATTGGCTGAGACAGTCAGGACAGTGAAGACTGCGAATCATGGCAGCATTGAATCATCCTATCATCACTGGGTTCTCCACGCCGCGGAAGTACATGAGGCCTGTGGACGAGTAGAACGCCAAACGCACTGCCGGACTGAACCGCGTCAGCTCATAGATCCACCCTGCATCCACCACTACCTGCATGCACCATGGGCTCCTGACTATACTCACCACTCGCATGTTTCAACGGCGTAGTATAAATTACCTTTATTTGAATCTAGTGATGCTTTATCAGGGCTCAACTCAAGCAAGTAGTGGGGGATAGATAGGAGTGAAACTTAGCACAGCCCTCGTGGAACATGTAGCCCTGTAGGTGTCTACATTTTCTTCAAAATTACCCGCTGTATCCAGGAAGTCCCACAGCAACAAAGCTCAACCGCCCAGTTTCAGCTCTGCAAGACCAATCTCTTTCTTCCATTCATCCTCTATCCATTCTTCCCTCATTTTTACATTTTATCCCCCCAATAACCATCACCGAGCATTAATGAAATGCCCCCCTTCAAAACAAACTAAAATGGTCTGCATTTATCGATCGGGGTAGATTTTAATCCTATGCCTTTACATATCGTACACCAAAATTATAGCCATAATTCTATATGAATATATTTCTTATAATTCATATAACAACTCTTAAAATAATATAATTTCATTCTTATCTTTACCCTTTCTCTTCGCGCTTTTGCTGTCAGAATGATCTAAAGGAGCGATCCTAACTGTCAGATGTCTGCTACCAAATCAGCAGCATAACGCAAGTGCTTAGGTTAGTGCAAGTCTTGCTCCTAGCGTTCTATTTTAGCCCAACTATTAGTAGGTAGGCTGCTGCATAAACCGTACTGAAACGCAATTCCATGCAACCGTATTAAAAACCCATCTTGCTCTGTTTAAGTTCAGAAGCAAAAAAACCCCCCCAAAAAATCCTAAACTACAAAATGCTCCTGTGGACCCTTGTTCCAGCCCTTCTATTGCTCTCGGCTAGCGTGGATACGGCAGCAGTGCCTCTCCATTCTTCCATTCTTGCCTCTCCATTCTTTTGCTGAAGGAGTTCGTGACCTTGGAGTCCTACTAACTTCCAGCACTAACTACAAGGCTCATATTACCAGCACTATCAACAAAGCTAACTTCACCTGCCATTTGCTAAGAAAATGTCTCCATGCCGCCTCACCTAGACTGCTCACTAAAGCCTTCACAACCTATGTCCGCCCTATTCTAGAATACGCCAGCCCTGTCTGGTCACCTAGTACTATAGGCGAATCAGACATAGTTGAGAGTGTTCAGCGAAAATTTACAAAATTCACCCTCAGACGCTGCCGTTTACCAAACCCTCCAGGCGGATATGCTGGGCGCTTAAAGCTTCTCCAAATCCCCTCCCTGCAAAGGCGCCGCACTGTCTCTGACATACTGCTCATTTACAAATGCTATAGAATCTGCCTTCGGCACAGCGAGAGCACTAGGGCCCCTTCTCCATCCGAACAAGAGACCTGGCATGGCTGTCCTATATTTTTTCCATTCTTGCACTCAGGGCTGCGGGGCTCTCACCACTTTGCAGCGGTGGGCGGATCAGGGGCTGGCCGGCGGGGTCACTGGCCTGGGCGGGTGGTGGGTCTCTGGCGGCGGCTGACCGCCGCGGAAGCTGGGGCAGGGCGCGGAACCTTCCTTGCACCTGTCAATGCCCTACTTGATGCTGATCATGCTGATTAACTTTCCCTTCAGAACACCTTTGTTGCTGTTCTGTGTTTCCCATTTTTGTACGGAAGATTAAAAGAAAGAAAAAAGTGAGTGTGAGAAGTTGGGATGGCAGACTCTTGACTTCAGATGGGTAATGGCTGATCTTTTGCTTTATACCGCTGCTATGCCTCCCTCAAGCGCGCCCTCAGCACAGACCTCCTCTTGCCCTCCGCTGCCTCCTCCAACCAGGCTTGCGCACAAAGCCCCCCACCCTGCTCTCATCCTCCACACACCTTTGGCACCCCCTCACCAGCAATTCCACCCTCGCTTGCTTCACCTCAAGCTCAGGCCCAGATACACTTCCACGGCTGCCCTATATTCTTTCCCCGCCTATTTCAAAACCTTCGAGGTCGGCATCATTTCGAGCCCCCTTCCCTGGGGGGTTCGGGCCTGGGGGCCCTCTGGCCCCACCGGGTCAGGGGGCTCTGGAATCAGCTTTCAGAGGAAGTGGCTGGAGGGCGGAGGGGCGGCTTCACTGCGGCGGCCACAAACCTGGTAGAGACCTACCTAGCGGAGTGATTTTGATGCCCATTTCATGACAAACGCTTCTCCATGCATCTCCTCTTCATTCTTTCCCTCGTTGGAGTGGGCTGTGAGGTCCCTCCTTCTTCTCTCAGATAAACACTGAGCCCCCGAAAAAAAACCGATGCCCCCAGGACTCAAAGCTGCTGTGCAAGCTATCCTGGACAGCTTGACTGGTCCGGCCTCCAAGGCAGCTGGCCCATATCAGTTCCTTTCAGTTCCCATACCTGAAGCCCCGGCAAGCTTTGAGCTGGTAAACAATTGATTGCAGGCACTTGGGCTGGACTTGGGCCGTTTGTTAAACATTAAAGGGTTGGCTTCATACATGTCCCTGCCCATAATGGAACCCCCTTCCCCTGATGTTGGTTGGTTTTAGCCCCATCACCCATTGGTTTTTTTGAGTCAAAGTTGGTTGGTTAGTGCTAGGGCCCCACCCGACCCCCCTTGGGGGCCTCACCACCCACCGGTGAGGGTCATATGGGGTTGGTAAAGTGGGTTGATTACATTGAACATTGCCCAGGGGGGGTACGTCCAAGCAAAGTTGGTTGGTTGGTCAGGTAGGTGCAGAAAAAATTGGTTGGTTGATTGTGACTGAGGGGGTCGGGGGGAGTCCCATGACAAAAGTTGGCTGGTTGCTTCAAGGGGGCAAGGGGGTTGGGACATGTATGGTTGGTTTTGGTTCCGAAGAGCATGGGCCTGGGGAGACGAGTAGGGGAATATTTGCAGCGCCAAGAGCACCTGATGGGCATCAGATGATCAGTGAGAATCACATCATAAAATGCATTCAAGTGACTGTGATTGGCGTTAGAAAAAGCCCAGTGCGAAAAAAGCAAAACGGGGCCAAGGATCCGAAAACATCCGAAAAGCATCCGCCATTGGAAAACATCAGAAAAATGACCAAATATGTAACTTGAACTCACTGAAACTCGAATTCTGGCAATTTTTCGACATCCCTTCACCCCTTCGCCCATGCCCTCCATCATCTGAAGCTCTGATTGCCCTGCCCTCCGCGGCAGGTGGCCATTGGCGGCGCAAAAACCTATATTTATACGAGAGCATACGCTATTTTCAGCCCAAGCAAAGCACTTCACCTCCAGCTTACTCTGGCAGCTAGAACAACAGAATATAGTTTTCAACTGACAAGAAAAAACCGGCACATTGCTGTATCATGCCGCACCAGCAAAGGCTGTAGATGCCGTCGTAGACGCTTATTATTATAAAATCATTATTGCGCCTTTAAAAAGAAGATGCGAAATGTCGCTGCCTCACACCGGATCTGGGAAGCAAGTTTAAACCATGGAAAAGATGCGCTGTAGTAAGCTAAAATGATTTTGATTTTTTTACGCTAAAATAATCCCGTTAAAATGATGGATCAAGTTAACGCGGCGGTAAGTTGAGTGCTCATTTTAGCGTACGCTAAAATGATCTCAAGTTAACGTAAGGTAATATGAACAAATATTGTGATGAAATGTTTTGATTCTTTCAGTCAATTTGCGAATGTTTGTTGTTTTTATGGTATTTTTCTGTTGATTTGCGAATTTTTGTGGCTTTTATTTTGTTTATTTGGAAGAAAGCTTGAAGAAGAATGCTTGCAAAAATGCTTGCATGATTTGCTTGCTTTTTCCTCATTCATTTCGCCGATCATTTTACTACACTTACAACCTTCATAAAGTCATAAAGTATTAGCCAGTACAAAGTAGTAAAGCACCCTAAAGCTCAACAATAAAAAACTACTTTACTAAAAACTAAAAACTATTTCATTTTACCATAAAACTCATTTTAGCATGACTCATTTTACCGTGGCTTACGCTAACTTGATCAAAATGTTCCATAGAGTTACCGGGAGCCCCGTTAAATTGAGTTAAATGACCCATCAAGTTACCGTAAAATTGATCAACTTAGCGTAAAATCGATCAAGTTAACGTAACCTGACTCATTTTACCGTACGGTAACTTGATTAAAATCAAGTTACCGTAAAATCAATCAAGTTACCATGCAATCGATCAAATTACCGTACGGTAAAATGAGTTTTGGTACGGTAAAATGAGTTTTTGTACGGTAACTTGAGTTTTTTACGGTAAAATCATTATATTTTTAGCTTACTACAGCGCTTTTTCGCCCTCCTCTGCGTTTCTGGCGCAAGTTAAGGCAGTTTTATGGGGAGTGCGAAATGGAGTTGCTGTGAGTTAGGCAAGGAGAAATGCATCGATGTGAGTGGAGACTGCAGGAATCAGCTGCCTGTTATGAGCCGAAGAAATTAGCTGCCGAGGCCATGGCGGTCAGGCGCAACGTCAGCGTAGATGAACAAGGTGCAGCCATTGCTTTTTCCCCTGTAACGCTGCTGTCTCTGTCCGTCTTTCAGCCTGTATACCGTGGCTGGAGGCAATTAGCGATTACTATGAGGACAGCGAAGTGTTCGAGCAGCAGATAGGCCACCTTGAGGACTACTACGAAGTTGATCTAGAGGAACTAGGTTACATAGGGACTTTTGATTGAGCCTAACTAATCGGCTGCTTCAGGCAACAGCTGCGCCCCTATTCTCGCCGGCCCACAGCCACATTGCTTCGTCATGAAGGGGGATCATACAATTTTGAAGCCATGCTACAACTTTTGTGATTATGACTGAAGGGATTAGTGTTCTCTGCTCCAACTTCTCTGAGGGGTCTATTGGTCTATTAAGAAATTGTCTGTGAGAAATGCAAGAAATACAGAAATTCAAGTATCCTGAAAAAGGCTTTAAATCAGTATGAGGTAGCAAGATTGAGGCCTTCGCCCAAGCATGTGAAAACGCAAAACCAAGACCTAATGTTGCAAAAATATTAAACCATTTTCTATTTGTCTGACGCGAGGGAGTAAAGCGACCGTCAGCCCCTCTTTTTGACCCAGATGTATGATTTGAGGGTTATTGCCTCAGTATCAATGAACACAGATTACCCACTTTATATTCGAAGCAAAAAACGAATTCACAACCAATTTTAAATTGCAAAGATCTCCCAAATCACTTCAAAGAGCCACCACAGCCGATGCCATCGCCCTAGGCACACTCAGCCTCCTATTATGCCCCATCCACCTGCCCATCCTCTCCTCCAGCTCCTCCACCTCCTTCTCCCCACTCAACGCCCACAGTTTCCCTTTCAATTCCACCAACTGCCCCACCTCCCTCCCATTGAACCGTCCCACCGGTCCCCAACTGCCCTCCCTAGGGTCCAGCCTATAGGCCCAGTCCCCCAGCCCCGTCCAAAGTAGGCCCCCAAAGCCTGCTAGGCAAGACGGCCTCAGATCCTCCAGTCCCCATCGCTGCTCAAGCCGCCACCAGCCTGCCCCGCTCGGGTCGAAGACGTGCAGACCGGACTGCCAGCAGTAGATGCGATCGTCCAGGGCTGCTATCCGTCGTCGGTTCACCTGATAAAATGGTGTCAAGTCAGTTTTGCGATAAACGAAGCTGGGCTGTTGTGTTGCAAGATGGTGTTTTGCAGTTGCACGATGCTATTAGATTGGGAAAAAAATTGCAACTGCAAAACACCATTCTGCAAGATTTTCCAAAACCATTTCTACTTTAAGTCTTTTTAAATTGATTTGAAGTAGAAATTTTTTTAAAAGTTAAATTGTTGCAAAATGGTGTGGATTAGATTAAATTGGGCAACTGCAAAACACCATCTTGCCCTACCTATACTAACCGGCTCCGGAAATGGCAGTCGACCCGCGGACCGCCACTGGTCCTCTCCTACCCGGTACACAAAGACACTCCGTGCATTGCCCTGCGTTGCCGCTCCACCCAGCAGGAACACGGCCTCCTCCATCGCAATCAGGGCCGGGCAGAGTCTTGGCTGAGGCGGGAGGCTCGCAGCTCTGCTCAATAGGTCCCCGGTCCAGGCCTCGCAAAGCTGGCCTCCGGAGCCCGGGTGGGCGGAGTAGAGGAGAAGCTGGCCGGAGGAGTGATTAGTGCTTGCTGGCTGCGATTTAGGCCACCTGTGAAGAGTGAAGTGAAAAGACAGAGACCAATAAACCGATAAGCGGGCGGCAGCCGGGTAGGGACGGCTGGGGAGGAGGGGTAAAAGCTCGGAGGCGGAGTCCGGGCTCCAGAGCTCCATGAGGCCGGCTCGGTTACCGGGGCCGGCCCCGCCGATGATGGCCAGTTTCCCGGAAAAGGCTGGAAAGAGTTTGAGTGTTTTGAGGTTGGATTGAGTGAACTTGTCGAAAATTTGTGCTGGGCAAAGATTTGGTGTGAAATATGAGTGCAGCCGTCAGAAAGCTGGAATGGAGGTATGTTCAGGTGTTTTGAGGTTGAATGTTTTGAAATTGTCGAAAATTTGTAATTGGCAAAAATTTTATGGGAATTAAGTAAGCGGACGTCAGAAAACTGGTATGAATAGATGTTTGGGTGTGTCCAGGTTACACTTTATGGAATTGTTGAAAATTTGCGATATTGAAAAATTTGATGGGCAATGAGAGAGCTACTGACCGTCACGGGTGAGCTTTGGCTTTGGGGCTGTTTCTGTCGATGGCATGCTGAAGTTGTCGTCAACAGGACCCTGTACCGAGCCATTAATTAATAGTGTCAGATCTGATACAGCTTTGCTGACAGTTGATTGGACGGAGTAGACACTTGCAATCCGCTCTACCTCTTGGTCCAATGAATGATCGTCTAGTGGCAGTTGCATACCAGCTGATCCTTGCTGACCCGTTACCTTAACAGACAGCAAGCAAATGAAATTGCTGATAAAAGTCATTTCCAGTTTAAAACATTGTGAGCTGATGGTGGATCAAGTTGGCTGGATAGAATGAAGAATAAATATGAAGATCAACAAAAAGAATTTCAACGATTCTAGGAAAACTCGGTCCCAGGAAAACTCGGTCCTTGGGAAAGCTCGGTCCCTGGAAAACTCGGTCCCTAGAAAAACTTGAAAGACAGCTACAATTGGCCTTTTTCTATTTTTCAAAATTTTTAGACCAACCATCAAAAATTCATGAAAAGATCATTTATTGCATTTCACTGGAGAATGAGGTTCATGAGATGGCAGCCATCAAAATTTGTAACCCAGGCGCCATAGGCATTGTCAAAGTCCTTGAGCATGATTTTTATTTCATCTGCCTCGAATTTTCTCCATTGTTTGGCCTCCCTTTTTAATGAAAGGCTCCTCCTATATCTATCACAAAATCCTCCTTGATGGCAATGGCTGGAAAACTTTGAAAATTTAAGTTTCTTCAATCCACATCATAGCCCTTGATAAAAGAAACAATTTCGAGCAGTCTGTGAAAGATGGAATGTATGGGTAGGCATAGAGGCACACCCAGGGACCGAGCTGCTACAGGGACCGAGTTTTCCTGGGGACCGAGTTTTCCCAGGGACCAAGTTTTCCCGGGACCGAGTTTTCCCAGGAACCGAGTTTTCCTGGGACCGAGTTTTCCTTTTACCATTTCAACTGATAAATGGACCCATAAAGTGGCTAGAACTGAGCCAAAACTCATGTCAGTAAACGAACATACGCTGAGAGCCAGTTGAACTGCCTCCGGCAGTGGCATGGCTGGGGCCTGACCAGTACGCTCGTTTAGATTGAAGCTTTCGCTCAGTTGTTTCGCTAGGCCAGCCTTCAAAAGCTATTTTTGCTTCTGCTCTAGTGGTCAGAGTGTTTGAAGTCCACGTTTGACGAAACCATCCGAATTCGAAGCTTGGACTTCAGCGCTTCGCAAAATGCATCCACTTGACGTAGCCGGCTTTCATCTACGCTGCTCTCAGATGATGTCTTCAAGCTGTCGGATGTTTCAGACTTGGACAGCTAGGCAATGAATATCCAAGATTTTGATATTGATAAAAAATTAATTCTTAACAATTGGACTTAATCTTAACAATCTTAACAGTTTTTGGCTCACTCCAACTATTCCCCCTCAACGTTGCCCCCCCCCCCCCCCTTATGGGTTTTACCCCCCCCCCCCCCCCTCAAAGTTTCTAACCCCCCCCCCCCCCCCTCAAGTTTCTACAATGGATGCGTTCAAATCTGTGATGAGTATGGCATGATGAGGTGAGTTGTAATCAACCTTTTTTACCACTCCAATTATCCCCCCTCATAAAAACCGACTCCAACTATCCCCCCCACTCATGAAATTCGGCTCCAATTATCCCCCCCCCCTCATGACTCCAATTATCCACCCCTCATGAGATTTGATTCCAATTATCCACTCCTCATGATTCAGGGCTGCGATTCTTAGGCCTAAGCCCAAGTCCCGGTCTAAGCCTTCTTTCACTTATCGTCTGAGGAGACTCAATCTGCCATCCCTCTCCGCCCGCCGCCGCCATCTTGATCTCAGCCTTGCCTACAAAATCTTCCACCAACAAGCACATCTACAAGGAGATTACACGTTCATGGCAAAGAGAGATGCATTTCACTAACAGGGTTGTTTCCGATTGGAACAAATTATCTGACGCTGTGATCCAGAGCTCTTTGAATGCTTTCAAGTCCAGTATTCGAGTCCTGTGATACATCCATGATGTACACAGTAGCCTTTTTCAGCATGTTCAATGTTCTGCTAAGTCAATGCCACTTTTGTTCCCTTGTTGCTACTTTCTGTGCCGAAAAAGTGAAACAAACAAACAAACAACAAACAAGCCTAAGCCTAACGGCTTATGAGGGGGGGGGGGGGTAAGAACCTTGAGGGGGGTAGTTTGCTTGGGGGGTGGGGTAAAAACTTGAGGGGGACAGGCATCTCATGAGGGGGAGATAGTTGGAGTGAGCCCAGTTTTTGTTTTGTTTTTGACGTTGTTGTTGTTTCGACTGGCAAAAAATATTTAAAACTATTTCAAGCTTTGCATTCAATCAATGGCAGCCAACCGACAAGGCTGCCAAGGCGGACTTGATGGCGCCCAGCTCTTGGAAGGGACGGCTTTGGTGCTCCAGATCCAAATGGGCATCCGCCTGTTCGCAAGCTCCACAAAGGCATTTTCGGCATTCGCCGCACCACCTCAATCGTACTCTGCTTTGGAACGAAAAGAGGTGGAAGAGGGACCTGATTCGGTCGGCTCGTTTCTGAGCTCCGCAGCCTTGACATCGGATGGAGTGAAAATAGTCGCTGCCCAGTTTGCACCAGCCGCCTTGCTAAATCCACTAAAACTTTTCTTCAAATTACATTTGGGCTAAAAAATGTGATACAAGCAATGTTATTCCTTATTGCTCAATATTAGTGGGCTGACAGGTTTAGTTCGAATATTATTCAAAATCACTAAAATGAATATTCATTGAAAAAAGTTTTAAATTTCATAGATACTGGTCTGGAAGTCTCCTGTCTGCAGAAAGGGCAGGAGAGGGCGAGTCTGTGTGAGCTTTGCATCTCAGTGCAGGCGAGACAGATGCGATGACCACAAGCCAGCCTTTTCAGTTCCATCCTTTCCTCCGTGCATATCTTAAGCTAGTTAATTAAATATCATGGTTTTCAAAACAAGGTATACTCGGCTATCGCCAAGATGCGCGGCCTTTGGTCCAAATAAAAACCTCAAATAACATTACTATACCACCCATATGAATCACTGCCAAAAGTGAGCTGATTTTATTAAAAACTCAGGGATTTATGGATGTTCGAATTTTTGAAACATCAATATTTTAGGTTTTTGACTAAATATGAAGAGTTCATTTTAAAAAGTCCTTTTCTGAACTTCAATTTACCACCTTGATAGACGTTCATGCCAAAATTCAACTGATTTCATAGAAAAACCATTGATTTATCGATGTTCAAATTTTTGAAACATCAAGATTTTAGGTTTTTCGCTATAAATCAGGAAATAATTAATATTTCGGAAATTCCTTTTGCCAGCTTCAAGATATCACCTTGATGGACGTACCTGCCAAAATTCAGCCAATTTCATTGAAAAACCATCGGTTTATGGATGTTCGAATTTTTGAAACATTATAACATTTTTGAAACCCAGAAGGACCTTCATGCAAAAAATTAGCCAATTTCGTTGAAAAACCGCGGAGGCCCGGCCCCGGAAAGACACATATATATATATATATATATATATATATATATATATATATGCGGACAGACGGACGCAAAAATGGGGTAACTGCTTAAGCTGGCCTTGGCCGCCCGCCGCTTCGGGCAGGGCGCCAGAGCTCCTCCGGCCGCCGGGCCCGGGTGCTACGGCCCCTACGCTCTGGGGCATACGCACCCCTGCCCTCCGGCCTACGGAGCTCTGACTGCCCTGCCCTCCGCGGCCGGGTGCCGTCGGCCGCGCAAAAATAGGCTAAGTTTTTATTGTTGATTTAACTTTGAAATTATAGAGTGAGGAAAAATAAAATGCAAAAATGAAACAAGTTTTAAAATCTTTAACCGGGCATTCAATGCCGCTAAAGACGCTTGACATGCTCATGTTTAGGTGAATTTTGTGGGTTTGAGGTGTTTGAGGGGATATTCTCGTGCATGTGTGGCTTGCACACATGTGCGCTGGGCAAATGAAAAATCACGTGCCTTGGTATGACGATTATGCCAATTATTTTTTAGAAAATTGTATTTTCACCGTAACCTTGTTTTAACCGGAAGCGGTATAGCTCAGCGCTTCACTTTGTTCTGAGTAAAACTCCTAGTTTGAAATTGATCATTCACTGGCCCCTGGAGGGAGTGAAACATCGTTTCTCCTCATAGCAACTGTTAAGCAAGAACTGAGGCGCAGACTGAGTGAAAGTATTTACCTCCGCAAGGCTTGCCTCCGTTATGGTGCCGTGCTGAGCAGAAAAGCATCCTCTTTAAAGGATAGGCCTAAAACTATGCTGTTCTCACTGTTTGGTTGGCCTGCCCTCCTTCCCTCCTCGGCAAATCCATTCCCGTCTCCTGCTGCAATTATTATGTCTGCGAACTTTAACTTTATGTAGGCAATCAAAAGTTCAAACATATTTTGTAAAGTATTTTTTCGATGCTAATCTGGGCTGGAAAGGGATGAACTGCATTAATCGTCGAATGGCGATGCGGTGAGACTGGCTTCCGGGGGCCATTCTGAGGCATGGTGAGCTCAGGTGCGCCGCTTCCCTCATCCTGGTTGATTACCAGACGCTAGTCTTGAAGTCTCAAATTTTGAGTACGAAGTGGATCCTATGTCAGTTAGATCTGCGTCTGAAAATCCGTCCATTTTTCCTGTCATCGGATTCAGACAGTCAGGATCCTCCCAAATTCATGCTCTGAAAAAGTCGTCAGTATCAAGACAAACCTACATCCCGCCAGCCCGACGTTTCACAAGAACAATAAAAGAAGAATTATACCAAATGATGTAATTTTATCTCCCTTTGGACTTTCTGACATCTTTCAAACCTTTACAAAGAGACAATGCTGGCTGCTTTGTCCCTTAGCTTACGCATCTTCTCCTCCGTAAACTTGTGCGATAAAATGTGGACGTTATTGAACAGCAGTGTAACATCTGATCGTATAGCATCTAAAAAGAAGAGCGTGAACTTGTGCGATAAGATGTGGATGTTATTGAGCAGCAGTGTACCCTCTGATCGTATAGCAACTAAAGGGAAGAGCGTGAACGTGTGCGATAAGGTGTGAATGTTATTGAACAACAGTGTATCCTCTGATCATATAGCAACTAAAAAGAAGAGCGTGAACCAGTACAATAAGATGTAGAGTTATTGAATAGCATTGTACCCTCTGATCGTATAGCAACTAAGAAGAAGAGCGTGAACTTGTGCGATACAATGTGGGCGTTATTGAACAGCAGTGTACCCTCTGATCGTATAGCAACTAAAAAAGCGTGAACTTGTGCAATAAATTGTGGATGTTATTGAACAGCGGTGTACCCTCTGATCGTATAGCAACTAAGAAGAAGAGCGTGAACATGTACAATAAGATGTAGAGTTATTGAACAGCAGTGTATCCTCTGATCGTATAGCAACTAAGAAGAAGAGCGTGAACTTGTGCGATACTATGTGGACGTTATTGAACAGCAGTGTACCCTCTGATCGTATAGCAACTAAAAAGATGAGCATGAACATGTACAATAAGATGCAGAGTTATTGAACAGCAGTGTATCCTCTGATCGTATAGCAACTAAGAAGAAGAGCATGAACTTGAGCAATAAGATGTAGAGTTATTGAACAGCAGTGTACCCTCTGATCTTATAGCAACTAAAAAGAAGAGCATGAACTTGTGCGATACAATGTGGGCGTTATTGAACAGCAGTGTACCCTCTGATCGTATAGCAACTAAAAAAAACGTGAAACTGTGCGATAAATTGTGGATGTTATTGAACAGCAGTGTACCCTCTTATCGTATAGCAACTAAGAAGAAGAGCATGAACATGTACAATAAGATGTAGAGTTATTGAACAGCAGTGTACCCTCTGATCGTATAGAAACTAAAAAAAAGTGTGAACTTGTGCGATAAAATTGTGGACGTTATTGAACAGCAGTGTACCCTCTGATTGTATAGCAACTAAGAAGAAGAGCGTGAACATGTACAATAAGATGTAGAGTTATTGAACAGCAGTGTATCCTCTGATCGTATAGCAACTAAAAAAAAGTGTGAACTTGTGCGATAGGGTGGGGATGCACTATAAATTGTGGACGTTATTGAACAGCAGTGTACCCTATGATCGTATAGCAACTAAGAAGAAGAGCGTGAACAT
Source organism: Ptycholaimellus sp. GST1_10 (assembly GCA_030248095.1). NCBI lineage: Eukaryota > Metazoa > Nematoda > Chromadorea > Chromadorida > Chromadoridae > Ptycholaimellus > Ptycholaimellus sp. GST1_10. Next base: position 71,722 of record JASANA010005875.1, on the reverse strand, counting down.
GTACAATAAGATGTAGAGTTATTGAACAGCAGTGTACCCTCTGATCTTATAGCAACTAAAAAGAAGAGCATGAACTTGTGCGATAAATTGTGGATGTTATTGAACAGCAGTGTACCCTATGATCGTATAGCAACTAAGAAGAAGAGCATGAACATGGACAATAAAGATGTAGAGTTATTGAACAGCAGTGTACCCTCTGAGTATAGCAACTAAAAAAAGTGTGAACTTGTGCGATAAATTGTGGAGTACTATATGAACAACAATAAGATGTAGAGTTATTGAACAGCAGGTATCCTCTGATCGTATAGCAACTAAAAAAAGTGGAACTTGTGCGATAAATTGTGGACGTTATTGAAGCAGTGTACCCTCTGATCGTATAGCAACTAAGAAGAAGAGCGTGAACATGTACAATAAGATGTAGAGTTATTGAACAGCAGTGTACCCTCTTATCGTATAGCAACTAAAAAAAAGTGTGAACTTGTGCGATAAATTGTGGACGTTATTGAACAGCAGTGTACCCTATGATCGTATAGCAACTAAGAAGAAGAGCGTGAACATGTACAATAAGATGTAGAGTTATTGAACAGCAGTGTATCCTCTGATCGTATAGCAACTAAAAAAAACGTGAAACTGTGCGATAAATTGTGGATGTTATTGAACAGCAGTGTACCCTCTTATCGTATAGCAACTAAAAATAAGAGCGTGAACATGTACAATAAAATGTAGAGTTATTGAACAGCAGTGTACCCTCTGATCGTATAGCAACTAAAAAAAAGTGTGAACTTGTGCGATACAATGTGGGCGTTATTGAACAGCAGTGTACCCTCTGATCGTATAGCAACTAAAAAAAAGCGTGAAATTGTGCGATAAATTGTGGACGTTATTGAACAGCAGTGTACCCTCTGATCGTATAGCAACTAAGAAGAAGAGCATGAACATGTACAATAAGATGTAGAGTTATTGAACAGCAGTGTACCCTCTGATCGTATAGAAACTAAAAAAAAGTGTGAACTTGTGCGATAAAATTGTGGACGTTATTGAACAGCAGTGTACCCTCTGATTGTATAGCAACTAAGAAGAAGAGCGTGAACATGTACAATAAGATGTAGAGTTATTGAACAGCAGTGTATCCTCTGATCGTATAGCAACTAAAAAAAAGTGTGAACTTGTGCGATAAATTGTGGACGTTATTGAACAGCAGTGTACCCTCTGATCGTATAGCAACTAAGAAGAAGAGCGTGAACATGTACAATAAGATGTAGAGTTATTGAACAGCAGTGTACCCTCTGATAGTATAGCAACTAAAAAAAAGTGTGAACTTGTGCGATAAATTGTGGACGTTATTGAACAGCAGTGTACCCTATGATCGTATAGCAACTAAGAAGAAGAGCGTGAACATGTACAATAAGATGTAGAGTTATTGAACAGCAGTGTACCCTCTGATCTTATAGCAACTAAAAAGAAGAGCATGAACTTGTGCGATAAATTGTGGATGTTATTGAACAGCAGTGTACCCTATGATCGTATAGCAACTAAGAAGAAGAGCGTGAACATGTACAATAAGATGTAGAGTTATTGAACAGCAGTGTACCCTCTGATCGTATAGCAACTAAAAAAAAGTGTGAACTTGTGCGATAAATTGTGGACGTTATTGAACAGCAGTGTACCCTCTGATCGTATAGCAACTAAGAAGAAGAGCGTGAACATTCACAATAAGATGTAGAGTTATTGAACAGCAGTGTATCCTCTGATCGTATAGCAACTAAAAAAAGTGTGAACTTGTGCGATAAATTGTGGACGTTATTGAACAGCAGTGTACCCTCTGATCGTATAGCAACTAAGAAGAAGAGCGTGAACATGTACAATAAGATGTAGAGTTATTGAACAGCAGTGTACCCTCTGATCGTATAGCAACTAAAAAAAAGTGTGAACTTGTGCGATAAATTGTGGACGTTATTGAACAGCAGTGTACCCTCTGATCGTATAGCAACTAAGAAGAAGAGCGTGAACATGTACAATAAGATGTAGAGTTATTGAACAGCAGTGTACCCTCTTATCGTATAGCAACTAAAAAAAGTGTGAACTTGTGCGATAAATTGTGGACGTTATTGAACAGCAGTGCACCCTATGATCGTATAGCAACTAAGAAGAAGAGCGTGAACATGTACAATAAGATGTAGAGTTATTGAACAGCAGTGTACCCTCTGATCTTATAGCAACTAAAAAGAAGAGCATGAACTTGTGCGATACAATGTGGGCGCTATTGAACAGCAGTGTACCCTCTGATCGTATAGCAACTAAAAAAAAGCGTGAAATTGTGCGATAAATTGTGGATGTTATTGAACAGCAGTGTACCCTCTGATCGTATAGCAACTAAGAAGAAGAGCATGAACATGTACAATAAGATGTAGAGTTATTGAACAGCAGTGTACCCTCTGATCGTATAGCAACTAAAAAAAAGTGTGAACTTGTGCGATAAATTGTGGACGTTATTGAACAGCAGTGTACCCTCTGATCGTATAGCAACTAAGAAGAAGAGCGTGAACATGTACAATAAGATGTAGAGTTATTGAACAGCAGTGTACCCTCTGATCGTATAGCAACTAAAAAAAAGTGTGAACTTGTGCGATAAATTGTGGACGTTATTGAACAGCAGTGCACCCTATGATCGTATAGCAACTAAGAAGAAGAGCGTGAACATGTACAATAAGATGTAGAGTTATTGAACAGCAGTGTACCCTCTGATCTTATAGCAACTAAAAAGAAGAGCATGAACTTGTGCGATACAATGTGGGCGCTATTGAACAGCAGTGTACCCTCTGATCGTATAGCAACTAAAAAAAAGCGTGAAATTGTGCGATAAATTGTGGATGTTATTGAACAGCAGTGTACCCTCTGATCGTATAGCAACTAAGAAGAAGAGCATGAACATGTACAATAAGATGTAGAGTTATTGAACAGCAGTGTACCCTCTGATCGTATAGCAACTAAAAAAAAGTGTGAACTTGTGCGATAAATTGTGGACGTTATTGAACAGCAGTGTACCCTCTGATTGTATAGCAACTAAGAAGAAGAGCGTGAACATGTACAATAAGATGTAGAGTTATTGAACAGCAGTGTATCCTCTGATCGTATAGCAACTAAAAAAAAGTGTGAACTTGTGCGATAAATTGTGGACGTTATTGAACAGCAGTGTACCCTCTGATCGTATAGCAACTAAGAAGAAGAGCGTGAACATGTACAATAAGATGTAGAGTTATTGAACAGCAGTGTAACCTCTGATCGTATAGCAACTAAAAAAAGTGTGAACGTGTGTGATAAATTGTGGACGTTATTGAACAGCAGTGTACCCTATGATCGTATAGCAACGAGAGGGAGGAAAAGAAGAGAGAGAGCGAGGCGGGAGGTGAACATGTACAATAAAGATGTAGAAGTTATTGAACAGCAGTGTATCCTCTGATCGTATAGCAACTAAAAAAAAGCGTGAAATTGTGCGATAAATTGTGGATGTTATTGAACAGCAGTGTACCCTCTGATCGTATAGCAACTAAGAAGAAGAGCAAGAACATGTACAATAAGATGTAGAGATATTGAACAGCAGTGTACCCTCTGATCGTATAGAAACTAAAAAAAAGTGTGAACTTGTGCGATAAAATTGTGGACGTTATTGAACAGCAGTGTACCCTCTGTTGGTATAGCAACTAAGAAGAAGTGCGTGAACATGTACAATAAGATGTAGAGTTATTGAACAGCAGTGTATCCTCTGATCGTATAGCAACTAAAAAGAAGAGCGTGAACTTGTGCGATAAATTGTGGACGTTATTGAACAGGTGTATCCTTTGGGGGGTTGTGGGTTGGGGTATGAAGAGAAAGCAGTGTACCCTCTCGATCGTATAGCAACTAAAGAAGAAGAGCGTGAACATGTACAATAAGATGTAGAGTTATTGAACAGCAGTGTACCCTCTGATATTATAGCAACTAAAAAAGAAGAGCGTGAACTTGTGCGATAAATTGTGGACGTTATTGAACAGCAGTGTACCCTCTGATCGTATAGCAACTAAGAAGAAGAGCGTGAACATGTACAATAAGATGTAGAGTTATTGAACAGCAGTGTACCCTCTGATCGTATAGCAACTAAGAAGAAGAGCATGAACTTGTGCAATAAGATGTGGAGTTATTGAACAGCAGTGTACCCTCTGATCGTATAGCAACTAAAAAAGAGGAACTTAGAATAAAATTAGACGTTATTGAACAGCAGTGTACCCTCTGATCGTATAGCAACTAAGAAGAAGAGCGTGAACATGTACAATAAGATGTAGAGTTATTGAACAAGCAGTGTATCCTCTGATCGTATAGCAACTAAAAAAAAGTGATGAACTTGTGCGATAAATACCGGTATGAAGAAAAAAAAAATGTGGACGTTATTGAACAGCAGTGTACCCTCTGATCGTATAGCAACTAAGAAGGAAGAGCGTGAACATGTACAATAAGATGTAGAGTTATTGAACAGCAGTGTACCCTCTGATCGTATAGCAACTAAAAAAAAGTGTGAACTTGTGCGATAAATTGTGGACGTTATTGAACAGCAGTGTACCCTCTGATCGTATAGCAACTAAGAAGAAGAGCGTGAACATGTACAATAAGATGTAGAGTTATTGAACAGCAGTGTACCCTCTGATCGTATAGCAACTAAAAAAAAGTGTGAACTTGTGCGATAAATTGTGGACGTTATTGAACAGCAGTGTACCCTCTGATCGTATAGCAACTAAGAAGAAGAGCGTGAACATGTACAATAAGATGTAGAGTTATTGAACAGCAGTGTACCCTCTGATCGTATAGCAACTAAAAAAAAGTGTGAACTTGTGCGATAAATTGTGGACGTTATTGAACAGCAGTGCACCCTATGATCGTATAGCAACTAAGAAGAAGAGCATGAACATGTACAATAAGATGTAGAGTTATTGAACAGCAGTGTACGGGCTTTGGTTGGTTTGCCCTCTGATCTTATAGCAACTAAAAAGAAGAGCATGAACTTGTGCGATACAATGTGGGCGTTATTGAACAGCAGTGTACCCTCTGATCGTATAGCAACTAAAAAAAAAGCGTGAAATTGTGCGATAAATTGTAGATGTTATTGAACAGCAGTGTACCCTCTGGGTAGATTTATCGTATAGCAACTAAGAAGAAGAGCATGAACATGTACAATAAGATGTAGAGTTATTGAACAGCAGTGTACCCTCTGATCGTATAGCAACTAAAAGAAGAGCGTGAACTTGTGCGATAAATTGTAGAGTTATTGAACAGCAGTGTATCCTCTGATGGTATAGCAACTAAGAAGAAGAGCATGAACATGTACAATAAGATGTAGAGTTATTGAACAGCAGTGTATCCTCTGATCGTATAGCAACTAAAAAAAAGAGCATGAACTTGAGCGATAAATTGTGGAGTTATTGAACAGCAGTGTATCCTCTGATGGTATAGCAACTAAGAAGAAGAGCGTGAACATGTACAATAAGATGTAGAGTTATTGAACAGCAGTGTACCCTCTGATCGTATAGCAACTAAAAAAAAGTGTGAACTTGTGCGATAAATTGTGGACGTTATTGAACAGCAGTGTACCCTATGATCGTATAGCAACTAAGAAGAAGAGCGTGAACATGTACAATAAGATGTAGAGTTATTGAACAGCAGTGTACCCTCTGATCTTATAGCAAGTAAAAAGAAGAGCATGAACTTGTGCGATACAATGTGGGTGTTATTGAACAGCAGTGTACCCTCTGATCGTATAGCAACTAAAAAAAAGCGTGAAATTGTGCGATAAATTGTGGATGTTATTGAACAGCAGTGTACCCTCTGATCGTATAGCAACTAAGAAGAAGAGCATGAACATGTACAATAAGATGTAGAGTTATTGAACAGCAGTGTATCCTCTGATGGTATAGCAACTAAGAAGGAGAGCATGAACTTGAGCAATAAGATGTAGAGTTATTGAACAGCAGTGTACCCTCTGATCTTATAGCAACTAAAAATAAGAGCGTGAACTTGTGCGATACAATGTGGGCGTTATTGAACAGCAGTGTACCCTCTGATCGTATAGCAACTAAGAAGAAGAGCGTGAACATGTACAATAAGATGTAGAGTTATTGAACAGCAGTGTATCCTCTGATGGTATAGCAACTAAGAAGAAAAGCATGAACATGTACAATAAGATGTAGAGTTATTGAACAGCAGTGTATCCTCTGATGGTATAGCAACTAAGAAGAAGAGCATGAACATGTACAATAAGATGTAGAGTTATTGAACAGTAGTGTATCCTCTGATCGTATAGCAACTAAGAAGAAGAGCATGAACTTGAGCAATAAGATGTAGAGTTATTGAACAGCAGTGTATCCTCTGATCGTATAGCAACTAAGAAGAAGAGCATGAACTTGAGCAATAAGATGTAGAGTTATTGAACAGCAGTGTACCCTCTGATCTTATTGCAACTAAAAAGAAGAGCATGAACTTGTGCGATACAATGTGGGCGTTATTGAACAGCAGTGTACCCTCTGATCGTATAGCAACTAAGAAGAAGAGCGTGAACATGTACAATAAGATGTAGAGTTATTGAACAGCAGTGTATCCTCTGATGGTATAGCAACTAAGAAGAAGAGCATGAACATGTACAATAAGATGTAGAGTTATTGAACAGCAGTGTATCCTCTGATCGTATAGCAACTAAGAAGAAGAGCATGAACTTGAGCAATACTATGTAGAGTTATTGAACAGCAGTGTATCCTCTGATGGTATAGCAACTAAGAAGAAGAGCATGAACATGAACAATAAGATGTAGAGTTATTGAACAGCAGTGTACCCTCTGATCGTATAGCAACTAAGAAGAAGAGCGTGAACATGTACAATAAGATGTAGAGTTACTGAACAGCAGTGTATCTTCTGATGGTATAGCAACTAAGAAGAAAAGCATGAACATGTACAATAAGATGTAGAGTTATTGAACAGCAGTGTATCCTCTGATGGTATAGCAACTAAGAAGAAGAGCATGAACATGTACAATAAGATGTAGAGTTATTGAACAGTAGTGTATCCTCTGATCGTATAGCAACTAAGAAGAAGAGCATGAACTTGAGCAATAAGATGTAGAGTTATTGAACAGCAGTGTATCCTCTGATGGTATAGCAACTAAGAAGAAGAGCATGAACATGAACAATAAGATGTAGAGTTATTGAACAGCAGTGTACCCTCTGATCTTATGCAACTAAAAAGAAGAGCGTGAACTTGTGCGTACAATGTGGGCGTTATTGAACAGCAGTGTACCCTTGATCTTATAGCAATTAAGTAGAAGATCGTGAACATGTTCAATAATATGTAGAGTTACTGAACAGCAGTGTATCTTCTGATGGTATATCATCTAAGAAGAAAAGCATGAACATGTACAATAAGATGTAGAGAGAAAGAGGAGAGGATAGAAAGATGAACTTGAGAATAAGATGTAGAGTTATTGAACAGCAGTGTATCCTCTGATGGTATAGCAACTAAGAAGAAGAGCATGAACATGTACAATAAGATGTAGAGTTATTGAACAGTAGTGTATCCTCTGATCGTATAGCAACTAGGTTGTTGGTGTGGGGGGGGTGAGAAGAAGAGCATGAACATGAGCAATAAGATGTAGAGTTATTGAACAGCAGTGTATCCTCTGATCGTATAGCAACTAAGAAGAAGAGCATGAACATTGAGCAATAGGGAGATGTAGAGTTATTGAACAGCAGTGTAGCCTCTGATCTTATAGCAACTAAGAAGAAGAGCGTGAACTGCGATAAAAGGGATGTTATTGAACAGCAGGACCCCGATGATAGCAAGAAAAGAAGAGATGAAAGAAAGATAGGAGAAGGCCCGGGAAAAAGGGAAATAGTGCGATAAATGGGATGTATGAACAGCAGGACCCCGACGATAGCAACAAGAAGAAGAGCATGAACATGACAATAAGGATTGTAGAGTTATTGAACAGCAGGTAGGGGGGGGGGGGCCCTCGAGAGCAACTAAAAAAAGCGTGAACTGTGGATAAATGGGGGTATGAACAGCAGGTACCCTCTGATCGTATAGCAACTAAGAAGAAGAGCGTGAACATGTACAATAAGATGTAGAGTTATTGAACAGCAGTGTATCCTCTGATGGTATAGCAACTAAGAAGAAAAGCATGAACATGTACAATAAGATGTAGAGTTATTGAACAGTAGTGTATCCTCTGATGTATAGCAACTAAGAAGAAGAGCATGAACATGTACAATAAAATGTAGAGTTATTGAACAGCAGTGTATCCTCTGATCGTATAGCAACTGTGGTGGGGTGTGAAGAAGAAGAGATGAAGTTGAGCAAGAAGAAGAGAGAGAAAGAGTGTACGATCGTATAGCAACTAAAAAGAAGAGCGTGAACTTGTGCGATACAATGTGGGCGTTATTGAACAGCAGTGTACCCTCTGATCGTATAGCAACTAAGAAGAAGAGCGTGAACATGTACAATAAGATGTAGAGTTATTGAACAGCAGTGTATCCTCTGATGGTATAGCAACTAAGAAGAAGAGCATGAACATGTACAATAAGATGTAGAGTTATTGAACAGCAGTGTATCCTCTGATCGTATAGCAACTAAGAAGAAGAGCATGAACTTGAGCAATAAGATGTAGAGTTATTGAACAGCAGTGTATCCTCTGATGGTATAGCAACTAAGAAGAAGAGCATGAACATGAACAATAAGATGTAGAGTTATTGAACAGCAGTGTATCCTCTGATCGTATAGCAACTAAGAAGAAGAGCATGAACTTGAGGAATAAGATGTAGAGTTATTGAACAGCAGTGTATCCTCTGATGGTATAGCAACTAAGAAGAAGAGCGTGAACATGTACAATAAGATGTAGAGTTATTGAACAGCAGTGTACCCTCTGATCGTATAGCAACTAAAAAAAAGTGTGAACTTGTGCGATAAATTGTGGACGTTATTGAACAGCAGTGTACCCTATGATCGTATAGCAACTAAGAAGAAGAGCGTGAACATGTACAATAAGATGTAGAGTTATTGAACAGCAGTGTACCCTCTGATCTTATAGCAAGTAAAAAGAAGAGCATGAACTTGTGCGATACAATGTGGGTGTTATTGAACAGCAGTGTACCCTCTGATCGTATAGCAACTAAAAGAAGAGCGTGAAATTGTGCGATAAATTGTGGAGTTATTGAACAGCAGTGTACCCTCTGATCGTATAGCAACTAAGAAGAAGAGCATGAACATGAACAATAAGATGTAGAGTTATTGAACAGCAGTGTATCCTCTGATCGTATAGCAACTAAGAAGAAGAGCATGAACTTGAGCAATAAGATGTAGAGTTATTGAACAGCAGTGTACCCTCTGATCTTATAGCAACTAAAAAGAAGAGCGTGAACTTGTGCGCTACAATGTGGGCGTTATTGAACAGCAGTGTACCCTCTGATCGTATAGCAACTAAGAAGAAGAGGTGAACATGTACAATAAGATGTAGAGTTACTGAACAGCAGTGTATCTTCTGATGGTATAGCAACTAAGAAGAAAAGCATGAACATGTACAATAAGATGTAGAGTTATTGAACAGCAGTGTATCCTCTGATGGTATAGCAACTAAGAAGAAGAGCATGAACATGTACAATAAGATGTAGAGTTATTGAACAGTAGTGTATCCTCTGATCGTATAGCAACTAAGAAGAAGAGCATGAACTTGAGCAATAAGATGTAGAGTTATTGAACAGCAGTGTATCCTCTGATCGTATAGCAACTAAGAAGAAGAGCATGAACTTGAGCAATAAGATGTAGAGTTATTGAACAGCAGTGTAGCCTCTGATCTTATTGCAACTAAAAAGAAGAGCGTGAACTTGTGCGCTACAATGTGGGCGTTATTGAACAGCAGTGTACCCTTTGATCGTATAGCAACTAAGAAGAAGAGCGTGAACATGTACAATAAGATGTAGAGTTATTGAACAGCAGTGTATCCTCTGATGGTATAGCAACTAAGAAGAAGAGCATGAACATGTACAATAAGATGTAGATTTATTGAACAGCAGTGTATCCTTGGGGTGTGGGGGCAGTGTATCCTCTGATCGTATAGCAACTAAGAAGAAGAACATGAACTTGAGCAATAAGATGTAGAGTTATTGAACAGCAGTGTATCCTCTGATGGTATAGCAACTAAGAAGAAGAGCATGAACTTGAGCAATAAGATGTAGAGTTATTGAACAGCAGTGTATCCTCTGATGGTATAGCAACTAAGAAGAAGAGCGTGAACATGAATGATGTAGAGAAAGAGGTACGTATAGAATAAGAAGAAAAGATGAACTGTACAATAAATTGTGGATGTTATTGAACAGCAGTGTACCCTCTGATCGTATAGCAACTAAGAAGAAGAGCATGAACATGTACAATAAGATATAGAGTTATTGAACAGCAGTGTACCCTCTGATCGTATAGCAACTAAAAAAAGCGTGAACTTGTGTGATAAATTGTGGATGTTATTGAACAGCAGTGTACCCTCTGATCGTATAGCAACTAAGAAGAAGAGCATGAACATGTACAATAAGATGTAGAGTTATTGAACAGCAGTGTACCCTCTGATCGTATAGCAACTAAAAAAAGCGTGAACTTGTGTGATAAATTGTGGATGTTATTGAACAGCAGTGTTCCCTCTGATCGAATAGCAACTAAGAAGAAGAGCGTGAACATGTACAATAAGATGTAGAGTTATTGAACAGCAGTGTATCCTCTGATGGTATAGCAACTAAGAAGAAGAGCATGAATATGTACAATAAGATGTAGAGTTATTGAACATCAGTGTATTCTCTGATCGTATAGCAACTAAGAAGAAGAGCATAAACTTGAGCAATAAGATGTAGAGTTAATGAACAGCAGTGTACCCTCTGATCGTATAGTAACTAAAAAAAGCGTGAACTTGTGCGATAAATTGTGGACGTTATTGAACAGCAGTGTATCCTCTGATGGTATAGCAACTAAGAAGAAGAGCATGAACATGTACAATAAGAAGTAGAGTTATTGAACAGCAGTGTATCCTCTGATGGTATAGCAACTATGAAGAAGAGCATGAACATGTACAATAAGATGTAGAGTTATTGAACAGCAGTGTATCCTCTGATCGTATAGCAACTAAGAAGAAGAGCATGAACTTGAGCAATAAGGTGTAGAGTTATTGAACAGCAGTGTACCCTCTCATCTTATAGCAACTAAAAAGAAGAGCGTGAACTTGTGCGATAAATTGTGGATGTTATTGAACAGCAGTGTACCCTCTGATCGTATAGCAACTAAGAAGAAGAGCATGAACATGTACAATAAGATATAGAGTTATTGAACAGCAGTGTACCCTCTGATCGTATAGCAACTAAAAAAAGCGTGAACTTGTGTGATAAATTGTGGATGTTATTGAACAGCAGTGTACCCTCTGATCGTATAGCAACTAAGAAGAAGAGCATGAACATGTACAATAAGATGTAGAGTTATTGAACAGCAGTGTACCCTCTGATCGTATAGCAACTAAAAAAAGCGTGAACTTGTGTGATAAATTGTGGATGTTATTGAACAGCAGTGTTCCCTCTGATCGTATAGCAACTAAGAAGAAGAGCGTGAACATGTACAATAAGATGTAGAGTTATTGAACAGCAGTGTATCCTCTGATGGTATAGCAACTAAGAAGAAGAGCATGAATATGTACAATAAGATGTAGAGTTATTGAACAGCAGTGTATTCTCTGATCGTATAGCAACTAAGAAGAAGAGCATAAACTTGAGCAATAAGATGTAGAGTTAATGAACAGCAGTGTACCCTCTGATCGTATAGTAACTAAAAAAAGCGTGAACTTGTGCGATAAATTGTGGACGTTATTGAACAGCAGTGTATCCTCTGATGGTATAGCAACTAAGAAGAAGAGCATGAACATGTACAATAAGAAGTAGAGTTATTGAACAGCAGTGTATCCTCTGATCGTATAGCAACTAAAAAAAGTGTGAACTTGTGCGATAAATTGTGGACGTTATTGAACAGCTGTGTACTCTCTGATCGTAAAGCAACTAAGAAGAAGAGCATGAACATGTACAAAAAGATGTAGAGTTATTGAACAGCAGTGTATCCTCTGATCGTATAGGAACTAAGAAGAAGAGCATGAACTTGAGCAATAAGATGTAGAGTTATTGAACAGTAGTGTATCCTCTGATCGTATAGCAACTAAGAAGAAGAGCATGAACTTGAGCAATAAGATGTAGAGTTATTGAACAGCAGTGTACCCTCTGATCTTATAGCAACTAAAAAAAGCATGAACTTGTGCGCTAAATTGTGGACGTTATTGAACAGCAGTGTACCCTCTGATCGTATAGCAACTAAAAAGAAGAGCATGAACCAGTACAATAAGATGTAGAGTTATTGAACAGCAGTGTATCCTCTGATCGTATAGCAACTAAGAAGAAGAGCATGAACTTGAGCAATAAGATGTAGAGTTATTGAACAGCAGTGTACCCTCTGATCTTATAGCAACTAAAAAAAAGCATGAACTTGTGCGCTAAATTGTGGACGTTATTGAACAGCATTGTACCCTCTGATCGTATAGCAACTAAAAAAAGCGTGAACTTGTGCGTTAAATTGTGGATGTTTTTGAACAGCAGTGTAAACACTGATCGTATAGCAACTAAGAAGAAGAGCATGAACATGTACAATAAGATGTAGAGTTATTGAACAGCAGTGTATCCTCTGATCGTATAGCAACTAAGAAGAAGAGCATGAACATTTTTTTAGAAGTGTCCTTTTATGCCAAGCACAAAAATGCAGTAAGGCGGACAAAAAGAAGGAATCGCAGTGGTGATTGTGGATTGGCTTTAGAGAGTGAATTGTTTTAGAAGAGAGGGGTGTATCGGTATATCGGTGTATCGGTATATGGTGCATGGAAGAGGGAGTTTGCTGCCCGCCTAGCTCTGCTCTCGTTGTTGACTTCCACTCGAGTCTCTGATATCCCCACTGTTCCCCATGGCAGACTGTTCCAGAGACGGCGTATGCGGACAGGTTGGAGACGGTTAAGCCTCTCTCGAGTGGAGTCTCCAAGGTCTTTTAATTGCCAGAAAGTGGATGGGGGGAGATTGGCTGTTTCTGAGGCCTGTCGAGCCTGACGGGTGAAGTGGGAATGTTGGGGAGGCAGAGGAGCTCCTTCATCTACCTCTATTCACTGGCCATAGGAGCGCCCCTGAAAGAGGCATCGCCACATAAAGAGGAAAGCCTGTTCGAAGAGTAGGCGATCATAGGAGGGTAGGGCGGCCTTTTCCAGGACAGTTTCTCTTGTACTGCTCCAGTCCCCCAGCGCCACTCTCACTTGTCTTCCAAAGAGACTCCGGACTCTCGCAGCAGTTGTAGCAGTGCCTGGGGGACAGAAAGCAAGCAAGTGCAGTAGCAAACCGCCCACCTTTTGGATGAGGGCCAGGCGAACGGCGACTGGGTGGGCTGCCAGAAAGCGTTGGAGGGCAGCCTGGGTCCCCCGGGCAGCCCCGCAGGTTCCTTTCCAGTGTGGGCAGAAGTTGAGCTGGCTGTCGTGGATGACGCCTAGATACTTCATCAGCTTTGCCTCCTCCACCTGGTGTTCACCAAAGAGGAGAGGAGTGGGGAGGTGCGAGTAGGTGGGGTTGAGGCTGAAGATAAGGAGCTGAGTTTTTGATGGATGGAGCTGGAGGCCTAGCCCTTGGAGATGTCCACGGAGAAGGATGAGGTCTTCCTCAAGGAGGCGAACATCCTCCTCTGCTGAAACTGATCGCAGGAGAAGACAGTCATCTGCGTACGCCTGGATGTGGGTCCCTACGTGGTATGGAAGGCCCAGCGCAGGGTCTGTTGTTGCCATGAAGAGGGAAGGTCCTAGGCAGGAGCCTTGCGGGACACCTGAAGGAGCCTCTTTTTTTCCCCGATCTTGTCCCTCCCACTTTCACCACAAAGCTCCGCCCTTCTAGCCAACTTGCCACTACATTCACTAGTGCAGGAGGGGCATCTCTGCTCTGGAGACAGGCGATGATGGAGTGATGACTTAGGGAGTCGAATGCACGGGCAACGTCAACAGAGACGATGGCCACCTGGACGCCTTGCTGACCCCTAGCCACCTCCAGTGCTGCATGCTGAAGCAGGAGAAGAGCATCACTGCACCCGCTGTTGGATTTGAAGCCGAACTGATGTCCTGAGCTGGATAGATAGGGTTTTAGCCGTTTTAGCATCATTTTTCCCCAAGCTTTGGAGAGACTGGGGAGAAGGCTGATGGGTCGAAAGTTGTCAGTGGAGGAGACAGTCCCTTTCTTAGGGATGGGAATCACCTCAGCCTCCTTCCAAGAAGCAGGGACTGACTGGGAGAAGAGGATGGAGTTGGCGAGGTGTGCAAGAGATGTAGAAAGAGCGGTGTGAACCCTGCGAAGGAGGCGGGATGGGAGGCCATCAGAAGGGGACGCCTTGTTACCCTTAATGCGGACTAGGGCATCATGTGCCTCAGCCTTTGTGAAGAGGTCTAGGGCATTGAGGGCTGAAGGGGGACGGAGGGCGAGGTGTTCTCTCTTGTTGATGGAAGGAGCTGTGTGTTTGGAGGCAAATAAAGCAGCCAGCCCTTCAGCCTTCTCCTGATCTTGTACCAGGATTCTGGTCCCATGTCGCAGTGGGGGAAGAGGAGGGTGGCTTCCAGAGGCTAGGCGGCGGGGGAGAGAAGCTAGTTGTCGATCAGCCTGTGCCTGCCTTACCACCCGCCAAGCATACTCAGCCTTTGCTCTCTTAATTACCCCCCTTTTCACGGCCTTTGCCCTCAGGTAGACTCGTTTTTTGGCCCCACTGTCTGGATCTAGCTGAAAATCCCTCCAGGCCTCAGATGCTGTTCTGCTCTTTTGGAGACATTCAGAGGTTATATATGGCCTTCTCCTTGGTTTAGCTAATCGAGGACGAGTGTATGGGACACCTGCTTTCAGTGATTTCCAGAGTCTTGCCTCGAGTGAAGAGAGTATGTCGCTAGGGGTGTGGTCGTAGTAGGATGGGAGGTGGTGCTCCAAAGCCCGGTAGCCCCCTTCATCCTTGTCCCAGAGGAGATTCTCCGTCACTCTCTCCCAGCTCGCCTCCTTCCATCTCCACCTGCCGGGCAGCCATTTTCGCAGTGGGGGGTGTGAGGGATGAGCGATTGTGAATCGTAAGCAGGAGTGTGCTATGGCCCCCTTCTCCAGCGGGGGGAGAAGTGTGAAGGGAGTGCAGAGGTCCAGGCTCCTGGCCCAGGCCCAATCGATAGCCCTGTGCCCCCGCGTTGGCTGCACACTCCCTGGCAGCGGCTCCAGACCAAAACTGCGGAACATCTCCTTTAGCTCTCCTGATTCCTCCTCTTCATTCTGGCAGATGTTCAGGTCACCAGCAATGAGAAGGGGTTTATTCTCAAAGCCAGAGAGGAACCTAGCAGCTAGGAGGAGCCAGTTTGCTGCTGTTTCCACTGTGCAGATAAAGTGCCCACAGATAAAAGTACCCATGGATATA
Organism: Ptycholaimellus sp. GST1_10; assembly: GCA_030248095.1. Lineage (NCBI taxonomy): Eukaryota > Metazoa > Nematoda > Chromadorea > Chromadorida > Chromadoridae > Ptycholaimellus > Ptycholaimellus sp. GST1_10. The sequence goes on along the minus strand of JASANA010005875.1, from coordinate 56,179 downwards.
AGTACCCACAGTGGATGCAGGATGAGGATGAGGATGATGATGATTTCGTCCAGCAAATCCCAATCCATGGGCTCTGCTCAGCTGGGTGAAAAAGCAAATTGAGCGAAGCCATCGAAACGCAGTGCAGCTGGAGGTTTATTCAAGCAATTCTGCATGAGTGTTGCTTTCTAGTTGGGGAGAGGAATTTAGGCTGGGCTGGAAGTGCGTGCCCAGTCCAACTACTGGAAGAGTCCGGACAGTCAGCTCACTCGTCTGGTCCAGCGCTGGCAGCCTGAGCTAGCAGCTGCTAGGATTGTAGATCGCCTCTCATCTCCTATCTACGCTTTGCTCACTTCTTTCATATTGGCTGATTTCCTTTTCTCGCTTATTGCTTTTCTTCCTTTCTTGCTCATGTTGTGATCGACAATAATTCTATTCTTTATTTATGAATATTTCCCTTTTGCTGAATAACTTGTATCCGTGTATTCTATCCTTCTATCCCTTCATAACTACAATTTTCCTTATCAACCAAAATAGAACTCCATGGATGGGTACTTGTATCCATGGGTCCTAGGGCGCGACAGCGCCCTAGTTATGAATGGGTGATCGAGTTTTTGCATGGTTTCCTGTCACCGAATTGATTGGAAGACTGGTAGGTTGAACCCTAGGACATATATATATATAAATCGAAAGCTCACAGTCTGCTGCAGATGGCAAAATTCTTGAAATTCTGATTTAGGCCTCTGAATTTTAATAAATAACTAAAATATTAAGTGAAATATATAAAAAAGGGAAACTGCACAGATTTTTATAAACTGATGCTCAGGTTAGCTTCAACGCGAAAGGGAAACTGCGCAGATTTTTATGAACTGATGCTCAGGTTAGCTTCAATGCGATAGATCTTAATTCCTAGGGCGCGACAGCACCCTAGTTATGAATGGGTGATCGAGTTTTTGCATGGTTTCCTATGATTGTGAAATCGTGAAATTTTGAAACCTATCTGAATTACCTACATGAAATTACCTACCAAACAACAACACCAAGTGATAGATTTTTCCCAATAACTGTTTGAAGCCTTGTTTATGTGGCAAGTAAATATGTCTTCCACATGGCCAAGACCTAGACAAGACTAAAATGCTACAACATGAGCTGCTTATGAATTGTCAATCATCAAAAAGAACTAGACAAGGTGTGACAAAATCGTGATAAATTTCGATTTAAATTATTAACCATTTTGACTCAAAATTTTAACAGGTTCATCTACGAAATCCACTGAGCATTCATAAGCAGGCGGCAATTTTGGCACAAAGAGGACAAAAATTAGTGAATGACAGAAAATACAACTAGTGAAATAAAAAAAATTGTTACATCGAAAAAATTTACTGAATTTTTGGTCACAATGAAATTATAAGTTTACTAAATGAGGTGTAACAAAAAAAAACAAACAAAATTAAAGTTAAATTGAAATTAGCTAAAGTAAAGTTAACTTTTGCTGGCATTTGCTACAGGGGGGGGCCTTTTCCGTACACCTAACTTTAAAAATTTATTTCTCCAGCCCACAATAAGTTAGAGAGTTGAAAATTGGTATGGAAGTAAGTCCAACCCTCCTTCGTTTACATAAAAATTTGCGGCTCATTTCATTGAGAAGAACTTGAGAAACAGTCAATTTTGTAAGGTCACTCTAAAATCGATGCAACGCGACAGTGAAATTTTTTTCACCTGATTTTGAGGCTTGATTTCTCAGCCCCATCAAATCCGTTTGAGCCCAACATTTTACACAATTTAGATCTATGTGTCCTTAACCTACATATAAATTTTTATCTTTCTAGGTGCAATTTATGTCGAGAAACAGCCTTTTAAATAAAACAACCCTTTTCTTTTTTCTATGATTTCATAGAATTTTCCAGCTGGACTGGCCCTTAACCATAGGAAAGGGGGAAAAGTGTGGTCGACTTCAAAGGTTATTTCTCACCACAGGGAGCACCTAGAGAAACAAAAATTTATGTGTAAGTTAAGGACACTTGGACCTAAATTGTGTGAAAATTTGGGCCCAAACGGTTTTGATGAGGTTGAGAAATCAAGCCTCAAAAACAGGTGAAAAAAAAATTCACTGTCGCGTTGCATCGATTTTAGAGTGACCTTACAAAATTGACTGTTTCTCAAGTTCTTCTCAATGAAATGAGCCGCAAATTTTTATGTAAACGAAGGAGGGTTGGACTTATTTCCATACCAATTTTCAACTCTCTAACTTATTGTGGGCTGGAGAAATAAATTTTTAAAGTTAGGTGTACGGAAAAGGCCTCCCCCCCTGTATATGATCAATTTTTGCGCGGCCGAAGGCCGCCTGCCGCGGAGGGCAGGGCAGCCAGAGCTCTGGAGGCCGGAGGGCATGGGTGCGGAGGCCCCGGAGCGTAGCCTAGCATGCGAAGCATGCTAGGCGAAGCGTAGGGGCCGTAGCACCCGTGCCCGGAGGCCGGAGGAGCTCTGGCGCCCTGCCCGAAGCGGCGGGCGGCCAAGGCCAGCTTAAGCAGTTACCCCATTTTTGCGTCCGTCTGTCCGCATATATATATATGTGTGGTTCCGGGGCCGGGCCTCCGCGGTTTTTCAACGAAATTGGCTAATTTTTTGCATGAAGGTCCTTCTGGGTGGTATCTCCAGGCCATTTTTTGGGATGGGCGAAATTTTTCGATTTTCGCCCAAAACTCAATTTTTTGATGTTTCAAAGTACCAAAATTCATAAATAGCTGGTTTTTCAATGAAATTGGCTGAAATTTTGCATGAAGGTCCGCCTGGGTAATATCTCCAGGTCATTTTTGGTGCTTGGCGTAATTTTGCGTTTTTTTCCCAAAACCTAAAATTTTGATGTTTCAAAGTACCAAAATTCATAAATCGCTGGTTTTTCAATGAAATTGGCTGAAATTTAGCATGAAGGTCCGCCTGGTAATATCTCCAGGTCATTTTTGGTGCTTGGCGTAATTTTGCGTTTTTTTCCCAAAACCTAAAATTTTGATGTTTCAAAGTATCAAAATTCATAAATCGCTGGTTTTTCAATGATATTGGCTGAAATTTTGCATGAAAGTCTGTCTATGTGGTGGTTTAGGACCTTTATTGGGGTTTTGCAAAATTTTAGTTTTTTTTCTAAAAAACTTAATATTTTGATGTTTCAAAACTGAAGAACTCATAACTCCCTTGTTTTTAAACAAAATTGGCTGCAATTTTGCATGAAGGCTAGCTGGAGGCTTTGGACCATTATTTGGGCTTTGAGAAATATATGGGGTTTTCCCTAAAACATAAAATTTTGATGTTTCAAAATTGAAAAATTCATTAATCCTTGGTTAATCAACCCAATTGGCTAAAATATGCTCATGTAGCTTCACAATATTGCTTGGAATAGAGGCCGCGCATCTTGGCGACAGCCGAGAATACCTTGTTTATTTTCAAATCACTTTTCAAATTTTACATGTATTTTTCTGTAAGAGGCTTTTTCTGATTTAGTAAAGTTCACAAATAACATCATTTAATCAAAAATTAGACAAAATAAAAACTAGAATAATTGAAATGACAAGTTTCCTGCCATAAATTGCCGCCTGCTTATGAATGCTCAGTGGATTTCGTAGATGAACCTGTTAAAATTTTGACTCAAAATGGTTAATAATTTAAATTGAAATTTATCACGATTTTGTCACACCTTGTCTAGTTCTTTTTGATGATTGACAATTCATAAGCAGCTCATGTTGTAGCATTTTAGTCTTGTACTTTTATCCGTGGGTACTTTTCTCCATGTGTACTTTTATCTGTGGGTACTTTTATCCGTGGGTACTTTTATCGCTGGGTACTTTTATCCTGGGGACTTTTATCCTGGGTACTCTTATCCATGGGTACTTTTATCCGGGGTAGTTTTATCCTGGGTACTTTTATCCTGGGTACTTTTATCCGGGGTACTTTTATCCTGGGTACTTCTGTCCGTTGCCCCTTGTCAGCTTATGCAACATCGCCTAACATCTTCCATTCGTTGCGGTGAATGTCAAACTTCTTTTAGCTTCTTGAAATTCTCTCCATATCAAATCCACCAAATTCGAATTACTTCCAGCATGTATGAAGATCGAACTTGCTTGATATGTATAGAAAAGCAACCCAGCTTGCCTACAAACGTCAACTTAGCAGGTTGCCTTATAAATTGCTTTCTGACATTTGGCCTGCTGATGGTACCAGATATTATTTATTTATTTTCAAGAGGGATTTTGGAAGCCGAATATTATTTTAAATAACATATTAAGTGAGTCATATAGATTTATGAAACATCAACTGTCCCAGTGACCAGCATCACCTTCTATCCTCCATTCGTAAGACTCAAGCAATCTGATTGGTACTGATCAAAGGGAGGAGGTCGTCACCATCACCAGATCCGGCCTCAACCGCCTTACCGAGCTCCAGGACACCAAACACGTAGAGAAAACGCATCCAACGCGCCCTCAACCAGTTGAACGAAAACCCGATCCTCGCCTTCATCCAGTGCTGCGCCCTCACCTAGCGGGCTTCCTATTTTCGCAAATTCAGCCTCATCTTCTATCCTCCAGATGAAAGACACATGCAATCTATTTGGCAGAGGCCTGTGGTACTGAGATCTGTCGCTCACCGAACATTACTTGGTCTAACACTATCAGTTATTGAGTTTGAAACATTCGTCCACTGGGTAGAAAGCAGAATACAAGGGAAGGTGGGGAGTTGAGTTGTTGAAGAGCAGAGTAAAATGCAGGGTTTGTGCAGGGTAGACAAGCAGCATCGGACGGCCTGCTAGCTGCCCCTGCCAGCTTCACTCCAACTACTTCCTTTCTTCTTTTCGCCTGCATAACAGTCTGTACCCAGCCTGGCAAAATACCACTGGCATACTTCAAATGCTTTCTTCATTTCTGCCTATCTTGGACACTACTGATTATATTTCACAGCCACCTTGACTGTTATGGTCAGATTTGTTATATCTGGTACCATCGGCATGCCAAATGTGAATCTCTTTTCTCCCAAAAAGTCGATTAGTCTGAGTTTAAAGTCAAGAAATACATCTACTACTAGTGGAATCTGCTTCTAAGACAATTGCATTTTGTTTTAGCGCACAGTCCAGTAGCTCTTTCCATTGCGCGCTAAACCAAAATGCAGGTGGCTCAGCAGATTCCACTAGTAGTAGATGTATTTCTTGACTTTAAACTCAGACTAATCGACTCTTTGGGAGAAAAGAGATTCACATTTGGCATGCCGATGGTACCAGATATTTCTTCCACTTTTAATATAGTATAAAATGTATAAATAAAAATTTTATATTGTTGGTTATATATAGTTATATATTAAGATATTATTGGACAAAAAAATAAATAATTGATAAAAATAAACTAATTTAAAATTATAACGAAAAGAAACAACTCGAAAATCAGAAATACAATGCAAATTTATTGGCAAACTAACATATTTTTGTGAAATTTTCATGATTTATACTTAGGGCAATCGATTTTTGGGCGAAAAGAGCTTTAATTTTGGCCTGCCGATGGTACCAGTTGCTTTCTCAACTTAAAATTCCCAAAATAAAAATAATTGCCATAGAAGGATATGAACCTGCCAGTTTCTTCCAGCTATCCGATTGCTTAGACCACTACACCACTGGTGCATATGCATCGTTGTTTAACTGAAGACTTATGAATAAAAATCAATGCATGAGGCCCAAGGACCCGGGGAAGGGGGATGGGGGAAGAAATTAATACCTACTCTCATTTCAAGAATAGATGCGGAGGAGAAGGAGGAGTTCGGACAAATGGTTTTGAGTAGTTTTCTCTTGTATTCTGCCGTTTTTGGGCAACTTCTTGCGAGTTTTGGTCAATTCGATGATGTTCTTTCCAATGCAAAAATAATCAGAACGATTGGACATTTCTATGAAGCACAAAATCCTTATCAATTTTAAGATCTAGCAATAACCCCGAAAACGTACACCTGGGTGATCTTGCAATCTGGCTCAGTCAGATAGGAACTTCCGATCGATTTTGAGGAATCCGTTTTCAAATCTCCTCTTGCAATCGAAATCAAAGCTATTGCAAGAGGAGAATTTCGATCAGAAGACAAGCTATTTTTCTGCTTTGGCAATCACTGCAAAATAGTAGTTTCCGTTTTCACTTCCCCTTACGATTGAATGCTTTCTCTTGCAATCGCCTGGTTTATCCTGTATCCGGCCTTGCGCATATCTTAACCTAATCTGCAAGTCTAATTGCATTTTTATTTTCTACGGGCGTAGCCTTATGAGACTGGAATACTAATTTCTTCCGAAAGTTTTGAGCCCTTATTACCAAAATTTTGCAAACTCAGTATGCACAAAAATTTTAAATTTTAAAATTTGCTCATTATTTTTATTGATACTGCAAATGCAATGGAAACGATGACAGAAAGCAATTGTCCGAACCTCTTTTGCCCTTCTGCTCACAATTTTTGTTTCATTGAGTTGAGGCCATGCATTTCATGGCAACAGCCGAGAATATTTTGTGATCTTAGAAGCTTCATTATCAGTCAGTCAGTTGAGCCAGTTGAGCTCGGCCTTTATTTTCCGCAATTTGGCATTGGTTCTAGGAGATTGTATTTCTAGTAGCATTCTTCCTGATTTAGACAGCTAACATTCTCATTCGCTTGCAAGTTAGAGAATATTGCCTTCAAAATTCACTGCTGCAGCCCTTCACAAAAGTCGATCGTAAGGGAATTTCGCAGCCGCTTGGCTGAAAAATTTAGGTCATATCACAAAACTTGTTCTCATTTGTCTAATATTTATTGTACGCAAATATTTTTGGGCTCATTTTAAAGAGCACAAAAGATTACATAATTTTTGTCAATATTGCAAAGCACAAAAAGTAATCTGTAACACAGTAGCAAGCTTAGAAACTACTTCAAAGTTTGAAAAACGACGGTTAGGGGCATCTCTTTTCAACTGCTACAAAAAGTCCAATTCCCTTGCAATACACCTTCTGTTTTCACCAAAACGGACAGTTCTCTTACGATATAAGTGATTTTTTCAGCATTCCCTTGCAATCCAGGCCCATCCTATCATAAGGGGATTGAAATCGGAAAAAACTAGAAAATTTGAGTCTATCGTAAGCCGAATTTGAAATCAGAAAAGTTTTTGGCTGAAAACGGACAGCAGTTCGCAAGGGGAAGGTCTCAATTGCAAGGGGATTTTCTATCGTAAGATCACCCTGGGTCGAAAAGAGGGTCTGGGCGCTGACACTCCGCTAACGCTCCGTTCGCGCCAGCCCAATGGTCAGATTTGTGTTCAGCGTTCAGCGTCACTGTGGGCCTACTCACCGTGTGGGATACCATTGGGATCCCTGGAGCCAATCTGATGCTGTACTCCCCTTGAAATTCCAGCAGTACAGCATCGGAGCCTGCAGTGTAGGATCGGGATGTGCAGGAAGGAGCAGACCCTGGAAGCATGGAACAAGAAGATTATAAATGATTTATAACATGTTATAATCATTAATAATATGGAAGGAAAAGTGTTATAACATTACGATGGGGGGATCTAGCGGGTTGAAAAGTGGTCATCAGAAACCAATGCCATTCTCGCTCAGTTCAATGGATTTCAATGCGGTTTTCTCTGAAGATAGTGCACAGAGCTTGACCATTTCCCAAAAATCGTACAGCTGGTTAGAGCTGAGAGAAAAACTTTTTCAATATGTCCCTGAGGTGCACTATTTTTTTTACCTACAATTAGAAAATTGCGAAACATTTTTGATGTCATTTTCTCATCTTATTTTGTTTATTGGATACAGCTTTCTCTGATGCATCTGGGATGGTAATTCGTTTTTTCTAAATAGGAAGATTGAATGAGTTATGGGCTGCAAAAAATGGGCTAAATTAGATTAAGATAGACTAAAGCCAGTTATATAACCATTTATATAGTTACTTAACTCTGCAATGTTTCTGTTATTTGTTTGGTAACTAAGATTAAATCTAAGTCAGAAAGCAATTTATAAGGCAACCTGCTAAGTTAATGTTTGTAGGCAAGCTGGGTTGCTTTTCTATACATATCAAGCAAGTTTGATTTTCATACATGCTTGCGGTGATATGCAGCAGGAACGTAGCGAGATTCTCTTTCATCGTCGTCACCGAAGGGCAGTGAAAGGCAACGTCCGATCGAGCGGCGCGATCTCGATTTACCGATCGCGTTTTGGCATTTTGGCATTTTGGGAACAATCGACACAAATCAATCGATATTTCCTGAAAAAGTCAATCGGTTCCGATCGAGGGAAGAAAATTTTTTACTGCCTTTTTAGGCATATTTAAGGCCAAAATACAACTGTTATGTGTTCTGCATGATTAAGAAGCAATAAATGCAGCTCATAGAACATGTTTTTGAGCAAATTTTTCTATAAAGTTTTTGAAATTTGTTTTTGAAAAATTTTTGGTTATTTTTTTCCATTTGTTTTTTGTTTGCATGATATTTGGTTGGCATTGTTGCGCATCACTGTTTGATTATGTGAATTTGTATAGTGTTTGAATTAATGTTGAAGAGAGCGAGAGACTGAGGCTGTACCTGGAGACATTGAGAAGAGAGCAAAGTAGGCGTAGGCGCAACAGAAAAAGTAGGCGCAACAGCGCAGCAGAACAACAACATCCGAACATGAACAGGAACAGAGACTAAAGCTAGGAAAGCCAAGGATGTGAGCACCGGGGCGGGGACTGCGGGGAGAATGGGCATGGGGACAAGGGGAAGGAGGGCTGGTTCAATGGGGGTAATAGGTGGGGGAGTTGGGGGAGTAGACGGGGCCCTTGCCGTCCGGGCTGGCGGGGAGGAAGTCGATGTCGCCGTCGCCGTCGGTGGTGGAGGATGGCTCGGCCTGGTCTTCGGCGTTGGAGACGGCCTCGTGCTTGACGGCGGGCTTGTCGGAGACGTCCTCAAGCTTGACGGCGCCGGCGGCCTTGTCGGAGACGGCCTCGAGCTTGACGGCGGCCTTGTCGCTATTTCCTTTGTCTGCACTGCATTAGGTTGAGCTAAGCGGCACTGCAGAATGGATGCGAGACACCGAGGCTGTGGAGAGAATCGAGGACGAGTTGAACGCCTTCATGGCAATGCCTCTCATGCCCGAGACAGACGGCATCGACCCCAGCATCAGCTGGTGGTCTGAAACCGGCGTCAAGCTCTTCCCTCTCCTCGCCTCAACCGCTCTACACTTTCTAGGCATCCCTAGCAATAGTTCAATCTAGCAATCGAATGCACTGCGGCATAATTGCCTTTCTTGCAGCTGGGTCAACAGAGCGACTATTCTCCCAGACTGGACAATGCCAGGCAAACCGTCGCGCCAAAGCCAAAGCCGCACTCATCCACCGCGAAGTGTTGATGCGTGACAATAAGCATTTCCTCCACCATTGGCAATAAGCATTGCAAAGATTTCTCCATGTCCAGCGCCAAAATTCTTTCCTTTGCCGATTCTCCTCAGCGCTGTCTCGACAATATCTTCTAGTGTTGTTTGCTTTGTCAGCAAGTTTTGTCAGCAGGTTTTGTTCATGCTAAACTGTTGGAAAAATAAAGAGAGGCATTATAACACTTTAAAGTACATCAACAGTGACTTACGAGCTTTCAAAACACTATTAATAATGACCGGCAAAAATACACCCCTCCAGATCCAGCCAATCGAGGCGACTTTTGACCTCAGATCAAGCCGCGCCCGGTTCCGATCTATCGAGCCATAAATCCGTCTGATCGAGATGGATGTGCCGATTTGCAAATTTTCAGCGGTTTGCCTAACACTGCCAAAGGGGGTTAGGAAGACAGAGCGGAAACGGGTTGGGGGAGAGCGAGCCACATTAGAGAGCAACTGATCCCGGCCTCCCTTCCGCCCGCCTCACCGACTAAGGGTCGGACAAAACCGGTTTGGGAAACGGCACAGCGCACCCGCGGGCGGCCGGGAAAGGGCACAGGAGTGATCACATCAACTACTAGAGCAGGCAGAGGAACGGGGCCTCGGATCTAGTCTACAAGCAGTACTACGGAGCAAGGGTAGGCTATCAATGCCGTCGCGACATCGACGGTGCCGGGGTGGTTGAACGAGAACATGCCAGCGTTGACCGGGAACTTCGCAGGGACCGTGGTAACTGCACGGCAGTCTGGTCCCACGGCAGTAGACTGACAGAGCTCATCGAAGGTGTTCGGTCGAGCCGCATTCTTGACCCAGCTAGACTTTGCAATCCAATCCGATTGACGTCTCGTGAAAGGCCCCGTGAACGATGTAGACTTGGACTCCGATTTTGTGAGTTGGCGCGACTAAACGCGGCAGTCCCCCCTCGCAAGTCAAGTCTGACGAGGTCCATCACGGAAGCGGAGCGAGACAATGGAGCTTCCACAGGGAGAAACTGGGTATCCGGACTCTCCGCCATGGTTGTTCTCATAGCCGTCATCCATTGAGGAAGGTAGTTAGTGAAATCCCATCCTTGTAGACGCTCCTTCCACTCCCTCGTTCTCCTCCTGGCACCCGCTCCCCACAAAGTGTACTGCAAAACCCAGAAGAGGAAGACGCCCACCGCGATGACAGCCAATATGGCCAGGATGATGCCGACGACAGTGATGATTGGTTTGAAGACCGAAGAGCCCAGGTTGTTGATGCCCGACCAGGAGGTCTTTGCCAATCCTTGCACTCCTTCTGATAACGTCCCTACGATGTCTCCTACGGCGTGACCGTAGGCTTCAATCCCTTGAACCATGCCGCTGGGGTCGAGGGAGAAGTGGCTCGTATAATTCGTTAGTCCATTGAGTTTCCTTTCCAGGATTGGTAGACTGGAGGAATAGGCAACGAGAGCCGCAAAGGGAGGCATCAGCCGCGAGTTGAAAAGGACAGGAGTGTCGTAAGTGATGTTGAGTTGTAGATGGTGGATGGCGGGGGCTTGTAGAAGTGTGGCAAAAGAGCCATGGGTGAAGTTCTTGAAGAAGGCCGAAGTTTCGGCTGCTGACACTGGATCGACGAACCGAAAGGGGTGAACGTGGTGACAGTCCGCCAGAGGGCTGTGATAGGTGAGGTCCCTTCCCACTCCATCAGGCAGGAACAGGGTCTCTCCCGTCTTCAGACATACTGGTAGGAAAAGGTAGCACTTCTCTTCTCCTGGAAGCTGGTGATTTGGGTAGATCGCTTCCACGTCTGCCTCTACGCATTGAGAGATGTAGATAGCCGATCCTCTCACTTCTGCTGAGATGTTGAGTCGACCGGTCAGCGCCCGGATTCTGTTGGTAGGGCTCATCCGGACCATCTGCTTCAGTACTTGGTACTGGTGTTCTTCCACCACACACATTCGATGTTCATCGCTCAGTTCTACCCGCTCCATCATGTCCACTAGCTCGTCCACGATGAAATGGATTTTAGCTTCAACTGGGTTGTGATGCTGAACCCAGTTCTCAATGCTAAGAAGAGCCTCGTGGATGGCTTCTTTCCTGGTCCCTTTGTCGAAGTCCCAATGTGGTTTAGCTGTAGTGGAGGAAGGTGAGTAGAGCCTTCCAGTTTGATGACGAGTAGCAGTGGGCGACTTTCTCTCCACCTTCCTCTTTTCCCTTTTTCCCGTCGCGTCAGCCTTCTTGGTCCTATTGACTCGTAAGGCCCCTCCTTTGTGGGAAAGAAGAGTCCCAGCAGGGAGACAGTTCATTGACTCCTTGGTGTACGGGAAGTTGTCTTCAGGCGAGTAGGTGGAGAAGGTGGTGGACAGCTTGGGAATCCGCACCCGCGAGCCCATCACGTCGCCGATGAATGCTCTGAAGTAGCGAAAGGGGCAGTACTTGAGCACCGGCGTGTTGTTCCACACAATGGTGTACTGAGGCTGGACACAGCTCTCTTTCTCTATCTTGCATCCCTTTAGCGACCCGAGGCTTGAGGTGAGGGCTAGATGTCCCGCATACACTGTCCCCTGTAGGACGTAGAGATTGACCGTTTTGTACGTGTACGTCCCGCTACAGCAGTGCCATTCGTAGTGTAGAGACTGGTTTGTGGACCAGAGGGATTTGTCGATCTGCACTAGCTTTAGGCCTCTGAACCGTTCTTTCGTCCAGGCCAGTTTGCATTTGTCAGCCGGCACGTTCAACTTCTCGATGGGATTAGACAACCCCCAGTTGAGATGTGAGACGAGGCCGTTCCACCACGTAGTTGTGGTGGTGATCTCCAGAATGCACTTCGCCGCTGGCGCACTGGGTCCTTCGGTAGCTGGGAGCCACAGGTCCACGTTGTGATAGGAACGTTCAGCTGGCTTCCCGTAGATTGCACAGTCTCTAGTCCGTTCTGGTAGAAGGAATGGTCGGCCTCCTCCACTGTGTCGGTGACACAGCTGGAATTTCACGTTCTTCGGCGGTGGTGCTGATTGGTCCATTCGATGTCGAGTTCCTTGGAGGATTGCGCGGCTGATCTCTTGGGCTGAGAGGACCGGGTCGCCATGGTCTTGAAGGCTGGCTCTGGAGGCCGGTTCAGCCGTAGTGGGGGTTAGCAGACAAAGGGCTAACAACATCAGCGCGGCGATACCCCCTTTCTCTCTCCCGAGCCTCCGGCTGGCTCCCGATGTTGGTTTGGTTGAGATGAGCAGTGGGTCGCCCTTCTGTGCTTCTCTTTTCTTCTCTGCTCTTCTCCTCTTGGCCCTGGCCTTGCTTTTCCGTTTCCTCGCGCGCTGTCGCTCCTTTTCTTGTTCTTCTTCTGTCATCGGAACTTCCATGAATTCGTACCGCCAATGGGTGGGCGTGAACGAATGCTCTGTCACTTTGAGTGCCTTGATCTCGTCGGGGCATTTGCGTCGTCGCCATCTCTTCACCTCTTCCTTCAGGAGTGTGGGATGAAGAGCCTGCTTCCACACGATTCCCGAACGGTCGTCAATGAACTCAACCGTGAAGGGAAGCTCTACGTAGCTCAAGAATCTAGCCAGGTGGACAATCTCTCCTCGGGTCATCGGCGCTAGGTCAGGATGTCCCAGGAAGTAGTAGGTCGAGCAGTCTAGCTTGAGATACTTGAGTTTGGGTGGAGGTAGACCCGGTGGGATAGTTTCCTCCGGCGGGAGTTCATCCCCTCTCCTGACTAGGCAGAGGGTGTTCCAGGCCTCATGGTCCAACAGCAGGTGGGTGACCGTCTCTAGCTGAGGAAGGAGGTAAAGACGGCGTGGAGAGTGGACGACGACATTTGAAAAGTTCATGAAGGAGAGATGTGTGAGGGCCGGGAATCTCCTTAACCGGTCCGCCAAAGGTTCCTTCCCTTCTGCTTCCAACTGTCCGGTGTAGTGGAGCTTGGTGATGGTCAGCGGTAGGTCCTCCAGCCCTTCTGTGGCCGCCGCAGTGAGGTTGGGGGCTAGTTCTGCAAGCCCCAAGAACGCTCCATCCACTCTCAGGTCCTTTAGATCTCGCAGCACCCTGGTTCCCGTCGGGAGCTTCTTTGTGGTAGTCCGCGACAGGGACCACAGGCCGCGAGTGTTGAGGCGTAGCTGCTCCAGCTGACGGGGCAAGCTGTCCCAGATTTCATACGGCCCACTTTCCTCATTCCATGTCATGCGCTTGAAGTGGACTCAAGGGAGACGAAGTGTGATCAAGTTTGGCGTCAGTCTCGTCAGGTAGGGCATCCTTATGACGGAGAAACAATGGAAGCTGAGGGTCCGTAGTTGAGGCATCGGCTCGGTCCAGTCTCCTCCCAGTCGGAACCTTCCGTCTTGTGAAGCCCCCAGGTGGAGGGTGCGTAGTTGTTGGAGCTGGCTCAGCGCTGCCCAACTTTTGGCGGAAAAGTCCCGTAGTCCATGGATGTGTACTGTTTTCAGTCCTGTAGCCAATCTGGACACCTCGGGGATAGAGGGCTTGTAGCCGATGGTTAGTCTCGTAATTCCGGGTTTCTCCAGGGTTCCCACTGAGCCTTCGAACATTGCCACGGTCTGCACTCGATCGGGTAGTGCATCCCATAGGTCCGCAGTCATGTATCAAAGCCGGACTGAGTGCATTTTGTGGCTGTGTTGGCAACAGTGTAGGATGGTCCTCCGGTAAGCTCCCTCAATCTCCTCTTGAATGCTTTCTTCCGAGTGGAAGTTTATGAAGACTCTCAGCTGTCTGGTTTGTTTGTCCGAAATGATGAAGCTTGGGTTAGTTGGCATAGTGAAGTGACCAACGGGAAGAATCGCTCCGGGGTTCTCCTGTTCCTCGTCTTTGCGCCACGGTGGACGAAATCTGTTCCTCCGTCGGCAGGGCAGATAGTAGCTAGGCTCTCGACAGCCGAGGACGTCCGTCATGCTTTTCAGGGCATAGGGTCGTTGCGAGACATTGCAGGCCAGGAGCTTCCATAGATGTGGCCCTAGAACAGCGCTCATCCGGTCTTCTCGTAGTTCCCCCTCGGTCAGTGTCTCTTCTTCCCCACCGCTCTTGTCAGGTTCCTCATCAACGTAGAGGTCTTCCATCTTCCTGCTCACATCCTCGTCCTCTTTTCCCTCCATCTCCTTCCGTTTTCCCACTCCTAACATCAGGACCTGTCTTCTGCCCAGGAAGGGAGCTATAGTCCTAGATGGCGGCAGGAATTGGATCAGCGGCGGTATGGAGAGAGATGACGAGAGTGGAGCTGATCCCTCACGCCATGGGTTGGGCGGTGTCGCGATCCATACTGATTCTTGTCCTCCCCTTTCCCCTAGCTCTTCCCTTGCCTCTACCAGTCTCTTCCAGACGAATCGGTGAAGATGTTCTTGGACTGGTTGGTTCACTGAGTAGCCAAGCCTTCTCAAGTCCGTCTCCAAGGCCTTGATCCTTTCTGCCGATCCGCCATGTCGTGCCAGCGGATCCGTAGGACTCCTTAGTACTTCTTGAAGTCGGGAGCGAGTGAGAGGGAAGTCGGGGAACTCGCTTCTGCCATGGTTCACTTGCCGTTGTCCTCTCAGCTGCTTTCCCTTGTAATTGTCTCCTCGCTCCCCTGTCCCATTCGTCAAGATGACTGTCTTTGGACGGGCGCCTCGTCTGGCTTGGAACGGTGATGTTGCGTTCCCAACCATGAAGCTTCCTAGTGGACTGGGGAAGATGGCAAGACCTGGGCGGAGTTGGCTACTCCAAGGTGCAGCGTTGGCGAGGACAAACGCATTCACGTCCTGTCCGAAAAGGATGTCCACCTCCATTAGTTCCTCTTCGTTGCGTGGCGGCATGTTCAGCAACTCTGGATGCTTGTCTTGGATCTTATCCCACTCCTTCCTGGTGAAGGGGGCCTCGAGGGTGAGTGGTGGACAGACTTCTCCCCTTGGGACCCAGGCTTCCAGGCTGAACTCGAATCCGCTGGGCGCGCGTACGTTCAGACCCACCTTTCTCATCCACATCTGACATCGCTTTTTGTGTCCAAAGACTCCGGTGTTGATCTCCTGCTCGTCAAGGGTTCTTAGTCCCAATCGCTCCACGATTTGGTTGGACACTGCCGTCATCTGTGAACCAGAGTCCAGGATGCATGCTACATCCGCTGATGCTTCCCAATCATCGGAGTGAAGCCGAGCTGGGAAGGTGAGCATGATGGGCCCTGGGTCGGGGTGTCCGCCACCTGATGCCATCATGCTGGCCGTCTTCCTTTCCTCGCTCCTTTTCCTGGACGATCCTTCTTTGCGTGTACTTCCCTCCCTGGATTGGGGTCTGGGAAGTGGGGTTGCTGGTCGTCGCTGGACGGAGGAGCGGGTTGTCCTCTCTTCTCCCCTACTGTTCTGTCTGGATCGATTGTTTGATCGTCCGGGACTTCTGCTGTTGTTCCTAGACCTCGTCGTTCCTTGTTTGCGAGTTGGAGACCAGGATCCTGCTCGAGAGTTATTGCGAGACGCAGGTGAGCGACTCTGTTGTCTCGTCCTGTTCCCCGTCTTGTGATCGCCACTGCGGGTGCAAGTTGTCATGTAGC
Source organism: Ptycholaimellus sp. GST1_10 (assembly GCA_030248095.1). NCBI lineage: Eukaryota > Metazoa > Nematoda > Chromadorea > Chromadorida > Chromadoridae > Ptycholaimellus > Ptycholaimellus sp. GST1_10. The sequence goes on along the minus strand of JASANA010005875.1, from coordinate 40,328 downwards.
GAGGGGGGCTACGTGACTGTCTGCATTGTGGGCTTCTGCTCGTGCGTCGGGTACTGTCTTCCTGCCGGCGGCAAGAAAGGGAGTTTTGTCGGTGCTTGTCGGGAAAGGCGTTGTAGCAGATGGCAGAATGATGGTGTGGTTGGCAACAGAACTGACAGTTATACTGTGATCTGCAGCTACTCGCGTCGTGTCCTTCTACTAGGCATTTGTAGCATCGTCGAAACTTCGCCGCTTGGTCTTTCCTCTGTTTTGCAGTTGTGAAGCGGTGACAGTTGATTGGTTTGTGATTTCCCGTGCAGAAGGCACAGGCCGGATCTCTCGGCGGTGAGGGAGTCGTGTTCGTAAGTGTAGTCATCTCTCTTTCCACGCCGGCGGAGAGAACGTTGGAGCGAGACTTAGTCGATTGGGAGTGCTCTCTCAAAGCATGTCGGCTGTCAGTTCGTCCAGTCCGCATCACCCTTTTTGATCGTAATAGATGAACTTCTTCCTCGAGTAGGGGTATAAGGTGATTGATGCTGATGTCGTGCAGGTTTATGGACCGCAATTTGTGGAGGCATCGGTTGTAGATGCTGGTGGGTAGTTTGTTCAAGACCGCTTGTGTGAGATGGAGCAGTTTCTCTTCCAGCAGTTGACATTGGACTCGGAGGAAGTAGAAGCTGGACCTAAGTTGATCGAGGAAGCTGTCCAGATTGTGGTCTGACACCAAAGGTAGCTGTTCAATGCCCCTCTTGGCTCGTTGGATGAGGAGTGTGGGATTCTTGTAATCCTGAGTCAGCAAGGTGAGGATGACATTGAAGTTGCCGGGGTCCGCCAGGTACCGTTGCATCTTCTTGAGTGGTTCTCCTTCCAAACACTGTCCTAGTATCTGGATCCGCCGGTGGGGGTCGTCGGTGACTCGGTGGATGAGGTTAAGGAAGGAGGATTTCCAGGTGGGAAAGTCCAAAGGGTCTCCCTTGAATCGAGGGTACTCGATTGGCGGCAGTGTCTGTCTCAGTTGTTCCCGCTCTTGTTGGAGAGACAAGTGGTGAAGGATTTGTTGGCAAAACTGCAGCGACGCCATTCCTATCCCGTGCATTGCTGGATTCGGACCCCACTGACCGGCTTGAGCTGGCATGGGTTGTCCGTGGGGTGGCGGTGGAGCATGGTATTGGGGTTGGGGGCCGTAATGTGGTTGCTGTGGAACGTATTGTTGTTGGTGGTAGGCATAGTGCTGCTGTGGTGGTGGTGCGCGCGCATGAGGTGGAGGGGGTGGTTTGTAGGCTACTCGAACCCCGTCTGGAATCCGCTGGGGTGCTCCTCCAGGTTGGGCGGGTTGTGGCGGGGCCGTTCCAAGTCCAGGATCCGGGTATTGTTGGATTCCGTGCCCAGTTCCCGGCCCTACGTCCAATGTTGCCGGCCAGGTTGGGGAAACGATCTGAGCTTCCTGAGGTGGGCATGGTTCTCCTCCTTCTCGTGCAGCCTCCGCTGGTGGCCCAGGGGGTGCTGGGGGGCGGAAGGATGGCAGAGGCGGGTGGGTTGTCTGCACCCAGGCAGCCACAGCTTGGGGGTCGCCATCAAAGCGGTAGTGATGTGCCTGTCCTTGAGTGGGTTGATCTCTGGGGGGTGAGTCTTCCGGAGGTGGACGGTAGATGTCCTCCTCTACCGTTCCTCTCTCCCTCTCCGGAGGTTGGTCAGGCTGGTCACGTTGCTCGGGGCGTCCTGGGCCCACTAGCACGTGGAGCATTTGTCCGACGTACTTTTTCCGTGGTCGGGGTGGTTCTCCAGGTGGTGCGGAGCGCAAACAAGAAGGTAGGGTCTTTGCTGGCATCTTCTGACGTTCTACTGATATGTTCCTTGTACGAGCAGGGGAACGGCGTAGATTTTCGTCAGCGTCGGATTGGGTAGTGTTCTGCTTCTGTTGGGCATCGTGGTGTTCCCCGAAGGTAGGATTCAGGAATACCAGATTATTTGGAGTGGCAATGGCGACGACGTTGGATGGGTGAAGGTGGAGGGACTTGGCTCTTAATGTGCGTGGGTCTCTCGTGGGGTACCGCAATGTCGTTCCTGGGCGGGCCACGATGGGGGGCATCGTCGTAGAGCCCTGATGGATGGAGGCTAGGGGGTGACGAGACTGTGCGGTGTACGTGCTGTCGTCCGTGAACCGTGGTGCACCTAGATCCAACATTGCCGCGGCGGCTGGCTTGGCGTGATTTGTGGCAGCTTTGTCCGCTAGATTGAGTGTTTCCTGTCTGTGGTGCAGAAGGTGACGCCACCACTTCTCAATGCTGGGGCGGCAACGGTCGTCTGCATCGAGCAGGTCTAGATGTGCTTGAGCCAGGGCTATGCACTCGGAGAGCCACGTGACGCTTTTGTAGAAGTGGTATTGTGGTGTCTTGTCAGCTTCTGGTATCTTGACCTTGCATTCGATGGGGTAGGGTGATGGGTCATGGTCCTGTTCGTGGTAGCGTCGTTTGGGCGTCGTGGCTTGGTTCCGAGGAAGTGGTCCAATGCAGCAAGCATGGCAGCGGAAAATGTCCTTGGAAGTGTCCGAGTCGTAGTCAATGGGAACGAATGGTGGTGGTGCTTGGTCCTCCTGTAGCTTGCGGAGGGCACAAGTCTCACGGTAGAGGACGTCACAGACGGCGAAAGTGGCGATCTTCCGTGCCTCCCCCTTTTCCGCAAGGAGTGCTGCCACGTTCTTGGGGTGGAACACGCCTTGAAAGAACAGCTGTTCCACGATGTTGAGCGGAGTAGGGTCTTCCGTTAGACAGCATCTGTAGCACTCGTATTCCGCTGAGCTGGTGTTGAGCAGCTTCTGACAGACCGTCATCGCCAACCCCGCCTCGTCTGGTTCCAGGATTTGATCGAGATTGCCGCGAGAGCAGTAGAGGCAGTAGTGCCGTTGACATTTGTTGCAGTTGATCCTTTTGGTGTTCTCAAAGATGTTCTGGCAGTCAGAACAGCGGAAGATGGGTTGAGCAGCCATGATGATACTCGCAGGTGTCAGTCTGCCTGGAAGGATGGATCCGAAGTCCTGTCACTCGTTTTTATCTGCTGGCTGTAATGAGCGTTAGCTCGTTTAGGCAAGGGATGACTGCCACGCGGGTAAGTCCGAGGGGGGAAGGGGGGGGTGATAGGATGATGTGGCTTGATGGTCGGACATCAGAGTCCTAGGGACGGGAGGTGTGGGTGGCGGGGAGGGATCGTGTCTGTTCCGTGCGACCTCCTCGACCTCCTTCACCGGTGGGTGAGGCTCGGTGTCCGGTATCTCTGGTCGAATTCCGTGTACGACCCTGAGTTCCCCTTCCCCTTGAACTGGCTGAGGAAGACAGTGCGTCTCGCGACTCTAGGTGTCGTGAGTAGTTTGATCTTCTCGGTGTCTCCAACAGTTCGTCCACATCTGGTAGCCCGTTGACCATGGCTGCCAGTGATTGTACTTGTTTGTACGTTTCCTGTAGTGCCGGGCTGATCCGACGCAGCCTTCTGAGACCCTCCAGGGCAGCGTCTAGTCGTTTGGCCTGCCCGCTGTGTATCACGTAGCTATCGCGTGGAGCTCCGTCAGATCTCTCCTGCTTGGCTTCAGCATCCGCCAACTGTTGTCGGAGTTCCCTACAGGTCGTCTCCAGTGTCTTCACTTTTTCCGAAAGTTCCTTTCTTGTCGGGCTGTTTTCATGTCTGGGTTGTCGTTGAGGAGATTTCCTGCGTTCTTCCGTCCGTTCGTTGCCTCTCCTAAGCAATTCAAGGAGGTCTCGTCCTCTTCGTATGGGTCCATTCTGGCTCTGGTCTTCCAGGGCTGTGGGTTTGCTGGAGGGAGGCGCGTGTCTCCCGCTGGGTTCATCCCTCGTTCTGTCTTTCTTCTCTTCCTCTCCTTCCTGGGTCGGTGTGATGTCGGTTTCGTCTCCGGCCGGCGATGGAAGGGATTGAGTGGACATGTCTCCGGGAAGATGTGCAAGTCGAAGTGAAGAGGAGTCGATCTTTGACGAGGGCTGCAGGGGCGTATCGTCGAAGGCCGTGGGAGGGAAGATCTGATGAGCCGTTGAGTGGAGCGCGGTGGGTGAATGGGGGGGGTCTGGGTTGTGGGCTCTTCACGGAGAGTGACTGAAGCCGGTGAAGCAGCCCGGTGGGTACCCCTCGATCTCCCCCCCACGGGGGCATGGCCACCGTGGAGGCTGATGGCGTGGCACAGAAGGCATGTGGGGGCCCTCTGTGTGGAGACCAAATGGGTTCAGAGGAGGTCCCTCCTGTGTGGTGCTGGTGGAGAGCTTTGTGGCATCGTTTGTCACCATTAGGTGGAAGGGGGGCTCCCTGTGTGCGCTCAGCCAGGGCGTCCTTGGTCTGAGGCGGTGGGGCGATTAGAGCTGACAAATGAGCATCCGTGCGGAGGCCGCTTTTTGCGAGGGGCGCAAAAAGGGTGGGGGGGGTGTTGGCAGGCGGAGTCATCTGTTGTCCACACTGGCTCTTCCTTGGAAGCCGCTTTTGCTGGGGGAGAGCGTAGGGAGTAGGGTGTGGTTGTAAGGAGGGTCATTAATCTCCAGTTGTTTGCGCTCTCTGGGGGCCGCTTTTTCAGAGCTTGCGCCAAAAAACGTAGGCCCGCAGAGGGGAGAGTAGAGGGGGGCAATTAGTCCGCCCTCTTTTTCCTGCCGCCCTTCTTGCATAGGCTGGGGGAGGGGCAGGTTCTTGCAGGGGGGTGTTTTGCAGGGGAGTGTGTGTGTGGCGCTGAAGAGTGGAGTGTACAGCGGAGGGGGCGCAGGTGGAGGGGCTGTTTTTGCTGGTGTCGAATAGTGGGCGGAGGGGCTTGCGTAGGCGGTAAATTGGCGCAGGAATGTTTTAGCCAAGCTTTGCCAGCTGAAGTCCGCCGCCGTGAACTTTCGAACCGTTGAAACAGTCGCAGCAAACAATAGCATTCCACGGAGCTATCTATGAGTTGATGCCGGAAGTAGTCATTGTCGGTTTTCATAGCAGACGATTAGTAGTCCGCTTGTCCAATCAGCCACAAGCTTGGCTGCAAAGCGGACTCTTAGTAGTCTGCACTGCTTGAATCAGCCAGTTGTTTGGCTGTAAAGCAGACTCATCGTAGTCTGCTCTCGTCCAGTCAGCCGCCAGTTTGGCTGCAAGGCGGACTCCTTGTGGCCTGCACTGACGAGAGTCAGCTGCATAGTCGGCTGCAAAGCAGACTCCTTGTAGTCTACGCTCGTCCAGTCAGCCACCAAGTAGGCTGCGAAGGCGGACTCCTCGTGGCCCGCACTGACGAGAATCAGCCGCATAGTTGGCTGCAAAGCAGACTCCTTGTAGTCTGCGCTCGTCCAGTCAGCCACCGAGTAGGCTGCAAAGGCGGACTCCTCATGGTCCGCACTGACGAGAATCAGCCGCGTAGTCGGCTGCGAAGCAGACTCCTTGTAGTCTGCGCTCGTCCAGTCAGCCACCGAGTAGGCTGCGAAGGCGGACTCCTCATGGCCCGCACTGACGAGAATCAGCCGCGTAGTCGGCTGCAAAGCAGACTCCTTCATAGTCTGCGCTCGTCCAGTCAGCCGCCAGTTCGGCTGCGAGGCGGACTCCTTTTGGCCCGCACTGACGAGATCAGCCACCTAATTGGCTGCTAAACAGACTCCTCGTAGTCTGCACTTGTCGAATCATCCCCTGGCGGAGTCCGACGGAGGCTGAGGGTTTTGTGTTCCGTACTCCTTCCCGCGTCGATTAACCAGCCGCCTGGTAGGCTGGGCGCGTGTCATTGCCTCCTAGTAGGCCTGCGCGGTCGCGAATTCTGTGCTCGTCAGCTCAGAGTCCCGTAAGACAAATTCGCTCTCCTCTGCATCCTCCTCCCATCCGTCGATGGCGCGAGGCGGCAAAAGGCTTACTAGGCCTTTGCAGAGTAACAGGTGGGCCCTCAGCCCGAAGTGAGTAAGAACGAGGGTGCTTTGCCAGCTCCCTCACGTGGCAGCCGCTCCCATGTCGGCCGCCCCTGCCTTGATCCTGCTTCTCTCCCGCTTCCTCAGCAATGCGGCAGAGGGTGGGCAGGGCGTGCTCTTGCAGTCGTTCCGCCTCCCCCCCATAAGGGCGACGGATTGAGTAGCAAGAAGCCGAGTAGTTTTTGCCCGCTGGCTCCTAGTAGCTCTTAGGCGGGGCTTGTCGCAGTGCATCTGAGTTCACGGTTCAATCCGCAGTCGGAGTCCACTGAGGAAGGCTGCTAGCGATTGCAGTACAGTCCACAGAGGAAGGCTGCTGTAAGAGAAATGCGAAGGTCGGATGCCGCGTCGTTGGTCATTCTCAGGTCTGCAGTCGGAGTCCAAAGAGCAAGGGTGCTCAGAGGAAGGCTGCTAGAGATGAGGGTTGACCCTTGAGTCTTAGTCACGCTGTTTGACAATTCCCACCCGCAGTCGGAGTCCAAAGAGCGAGGTTGCTCAGAGGAAGGCTGCTGAAGGGGAACTGCAGGGACAGATTGACTCGAAAGAGTTGTTGCTGTTTGGCACTTTCCGTTCGCAGTCGGAGTCCAAAGAGCGAGGTTGCTCAGAGGAAGGCTGCTAGAACGGGAGTGCAGGGACAGGTTGAACTCCTAGTGGCCGGAGGCCTGTGCCTGCCGATTCAGGCCGTTGCAGGGTGGCCGGAGGCCCGTGTCTTGTTCATGACGCAGTTGAAGGCGGTCCAGATGCCGCTGAGCTTGATGAACAAGGCCGTAGAGGTTGGCCGGAGGCCCGTGCCAGACGCATTTCAGTCCTTTGTAGCTGATGAGCTGGGAGGAAATGTGTTGGCCGTTGAAGATCATTGACCCGTCATTCTTGGCAATCGATTGATTGGCGGGGAATGAGTGGAAGTCAATGGGCGTCCTGTAGGAGGCGGAGACCTGGAAGCCGAAGCCGAAGCCATAGGCGGAGGCCTTGAAGCCGCAGTCCTTGCAGATTTGCGCCGTTTAGAAGGTCGGCAAATCTCTGTCAGATGCTGTAGAACCGAAGTTCTTGGACATCTTCTTTTATCCGTCTTTAGGATAATAGAAGCGTCGAATTTCCGCCGAATATTTCATTAAAGTTAAACTTTAATGTTCCCGTTTGGCGTTGACTTGAAGGGCAGGGCTAGTTAACTCCGCTGGCTGGAGCTGAGCGGAGACATGCTTGTCCTGCTTCAAGCCAGAGACGGCGCAGGCTTTGAGGGCGCTTTTCGATGCCGCTCCATCCAGGGCCTCTAAGAAGAGGATAGAGGGGTAGGATGAAGGTGCGCAATCGGACTGTTCATCTATCCGTCGTCCAAGTAGAGCTGGTTGAGGCTGTGCTTGTCGCAGAAGTTCTGGAAGTCCCAGAGGCTCAGCCAGGCGTCCTTGGCCGTGTTGAATATGAACAGTCTGGTGGGGGGTTGAAGGAGGTATAGAAGGATGAGTGACGGACGATTGTCGGGTCCGTCGGTGTCCATCTGTACGCTGTCCAAGCAGCGCTTGCTGAAGCCGGTCTAGGCCTTGGGGCTCCACAAGGAGTACTTGGGGGGTAGATGGAAGGGACTGTAGAGGAAGGGTAGGGGTCTGTTGGCGTCCATCTGTGCGCTGTCAAAGAGGCGCCGGCTGAAGAGGCTCTGCGTCTCTAAGATGCCCAGCTAGGCTTGCGTGGCTGGGCAGAGCACACTCGAGGCCAATCTTGGCTGGCCCAGGTTGGGAGGCTGGGGCAGAAAGGAGGTTCTGTGAAGGCTTGCAGATACGCCGGTGCCACAAAATACGATGATCTCAAGGCGGCGATAGAAGATCTTCAACTCCTGTCTGTAGTCTGAGAGGCGCCGGCTGTAGAAGCTCTGCGTGCGCCAGAGGCCAATCTTGGCCTGTCTCAGCTATGAGGGTGAGGGTTGGAGGGTAGAAGTGGGGTGTTAGGAAGACTGGCAGGTGCGCCGGTGCCGCGAAATACGATGACTTCGAAGCGGCAATAGCAGAAGCTAGTCTTCGGCTCCCATCCTTAGGAGAAAGAAGAGTGTTTGAGGTGCAGGGTTGCTGGCGTTCATCTGTACGCTGTCTGCGTGGCATCAGTAGGAGATGTTCTGCATCTCAGAGATGCCCAGTTGGGAGCGCTTGGCATAGACGATCGCACTCTTGCACCTCTTTGATCTGTCTCAGAAGGATGAGGGTTGAGTGTAGATAGAAGGTGTAAGTAGGACGTGCTGAACGCGCCTGTGGTCAGATAGACGATGTTCTTGTGGCGGCAATAGCAGGAGCTGGACTTCGCCTTCTATCCAGATAAGGATTGAAGAGGGAGGTTTGAGGTGTCATTGGTGATGACATTGATGGCGGCGATGCGAACGCTGCTCTTCTGTCTGATGATCGGCTAGGCCCTGGCCAATCGGTTCAGGTTCCCGTCCAGGGTACTCTTCCTTCTCGGCCGGCGGCAAAGAAGCGAGCAGACAAGCTGAGCTTGTGCACAGTGGGCGGGGCCTTAGAGGCTCGGGGCCAATGGAAGGCAGAAGAGGGGCGCATTCGCCGTTGATGCGAAAGGCGGGCTTTAAGCTTGGCTTGCTTAAACGCCTGTCGCAGAGGATTGGAGGGGGTAGAGAGGTGTAAGGGATGCGGACGTTGTTGAAGGCGGCCATGTAGAAGAAGCCGGGCAAGAGCTTCTTGCTGGAGTTGGGCCGCTTGGAGGATTGCGGAGAGCCTTTGGAGGCGGCTCTTTAAAGGCATCGAAAGAGGGCCAGAGGCCGTCTTTTGTTCCGAAAGTAGGACTTTCGGCTTGCTTCTTGCGACGTTGATTGAGGCTTTTCTGAGCGGGACGCGAAAGTTACGCAGCGCTGTCCTGGGAAGCTGCTCTCATTAGGCCAGTCCAGAAGAGGCTTTCGTGGCCAGGCAGAGAGTAGGCGGAGTTGAGGCGGCGATTGCGGCCATGCCTCCAGAAAGCCGCTCCAAAATAGGCCTTTGTTTGAGTTACGTAAACTTTAAGTTTAGCGTCTCTTTTTGCCTATTTTGGAATCGTCGAAAGAAGCGTAGAAAGAGTTTGCATATCTTGGCAGATAGTGCAAAGTCTTGGAGGCGGCGATGGGAGTGAAGTTGACCCAGTCGCCGGCGGGGTGGCCGAAGCCGGAGCGGAAGCCGTCCATGTTCCCGTTGGCCTTGTACACCACCGACCTCTTACTGCTGGGCAGAGTAAGGGGAAGGGTGTAGGGCGGGAGACCTTTGAAGGTCTGTAGAGGACGTCTTCCTGGAGGCGAGCTGCATGACGGCGTACGCGGTCATGAAGTCGCAGACGCGGTTGGGGAGGCCGTCCAGGTTCCCGTAGGCCTTGTACACCACCGACCTCCAGGGACGTAATAGGAGGAAGGAAGGAGTTTGAGGCCTCTTTGAGGAACTCGATGGAGGCGTCGTCCAACGGGCAGAGCTTCATGGAGCAGAGGGCGTCCATGTAGATGCCGGGGTTGAAGAAGGCGAACATGCTGGACTTGCGCGGCTTGATGCTGGAGCAGAGTATAGGCAGCAAGCAGCAGTCGGCGTCGATCGGGGCGGAGTCCTGGAGGGTCCAGTGTTGGCGCTGAAGGGCTGGAAGTGGCAGAGGCCGCAGTCGAAGCCGTCCAGCTTCCCGCACTGGTTGCAGTCCTTGGAGATCTGGACGCAGTTGTGGTGCTCCAGGAAGCCGTAGCGAAAGCGGCGGACTTTGTCCAGAATTGCCGCTATCTTCAACGGCGGGTAGAAGGAGGAGGAGGAGGTTGGTCATTGACACAATCTTCCGATGCGCATCAGCGAAAGCAGGCGCAGAGGAAGAAGGCCTTGAAGGCGTTGTGCTCGTAGCTGACGCCGTCCTCGAAGAGGTCCTTCTAGCCGCAGGTGAGCAGGCTGAAGACGCAGATGACCGGGAGGCCGTAGAAGCTGCAGTGGAGGCAGTCCACTAAGCTGGGCCTGGTCCAGTAGTTGTCTGCGTAGAAAAGCGTAGTCCGCTTGTGAGTCTCCTTGGCTGGTGTCTTTTGGCATTGCTTTTTGAAATTTACGCAATCGGAAAGATCCGTAAATGAAGCGATGTCGAAAGATGGCCATTGACTCTGAAGCTGGCTGGGCTTTCCTTCAGCGATGCTCGAAAGTTTATAAATCCGCAAGGATTTATAAACAGGCGGGCCGGCGAGGTTGCAGCGGGCAGCAGGGAGTTTTGAGACTGTCCAAGTCGATCTCAAAACTTAGCAGCGGAGACGTTGCTTCTGCTGGATAGCTGTCCTTGGCTGGCCGGCGGTTGCAGCAGAGGCCGTAAGTTTGAAAATGGGCCGTAGCCAATTTTCGAACTCTGGCAGCAAAGTGGATCGATTTGCTGGTAGCTGCAGGCAATTTCAAGATCCGTTTAGGATAATGAAATTGTCATCGGCAATGCTTGCGCAGCAGACATGAAAATAACTTTGCAGTTAATTTTTGATGCCAGGTAGCAAGGTCGCGTCCAAGCTGACGTAGACTGGAGCTGGCAGCAACAAATTTTGAAATTGGACAGTGGTCAATTTCAAAGTCCAGCAGCGTAGATGGATCAAAGCTGGTTGCTGGCAGCCAAAGAATGTTCAAAATCCAATTAAGGATGATGAAATTCTGTTGACGAAGCTGATGACGTCAGCATGAAAAGAAACTTTTCAGTTAATTTTCAATGCTTAGCAGCGAAGTCATATCTTGTCTCAATCGTCGGCGTTGAATGATTTCATAAAATCCGCAAGGATAGAATGAAATCATTGAAGGGAGTTGCTCTTTGAAGAAAACTTTTCAGTTCGCTTCAAGACCCTTTGACGCAGCAGATTACGGTAGCAAGTGGGCCGTGACGTCAGAGTTTTGTGGCAGTCGTCCAAGGATGACGTAATCGCTCAAAACTTGGCGCTGCGATGTTGCTGGTGATGATCGGAGATTGAAATAGGACTCAAAAGTCAATTTCAATTCCATGCAGCGTAGTCGCAGTTGCTGCCGTCTAGAAGTTCACGAGGCCGGCTCTGGCTGAGTGAAGTTCTGGAGCTGCAGGGTGGGCTGTCTGGCAGCGAAGCGAAGTCCGGCATTGCAGGCTGGGCTCGATTTGCTGTCCGCTCTTTGTAGATCGGTGATTTGGGCTTTTGACTCGATCGCTGCTGATGAAAGGAGCGGCGAAGTCAAAGGCCGGAGGTTGTTGCGGAAGCGGAAGTTGGCGGAAGTATTGCTGGGCGTTGAAGTAGCATTGTAGAGGTGGTCGGTCGATGGTACAGATCAAGCTAATCAGCTCTCTGATCTACCAAACGCTGTGGTGATATGCAGCAGGAACGTAGCGAGATTCTCTTTCATCATCGTCACCGAAGGGGGTTAGGAAGACAGAGCGGAAACGGGTTGGGGGAGAGCGAGCCACATTAGAGAGCAACTGATCCCGGCCTCCCTTCCGCCCGCCTCACCGACTAAGGGTCGGACGAAACCGGTTTGGGAAACGGCACATAAAATGCCGAATTTAGCCCTATGTTATAACATAGGCAAAAAATGGCCAAAAAAATTTTTACCTTGAAATTTCATTCTAATGCCCGAAATTCAAAGCCCTGGCTCAGGTTGACCTAAAAATATCATATATGTAGGCACTACCTAGAAAATAGGGATTTTCAACTGTCTTAATTTATGCCTATTTTAGGCATAAAATTGGTTAATTTTCGTTACCTTCATTTTGCCTTAAATGATAAAACTTAAGCAAACAATGATATTTTTAGGTCAACCTGAGCCAGGGCTTTGAATTTCGGGCATTAGAATGAAATTTCAAGATAAAAATTTTTTGGCCATTTTTTGCCTATGTTATTGGGCTGGCGCGAGGGAGCAAGGCGAACCGTCAGCGCCCAGCCCCTCTTTTCGACCCAAGTGTATGTTTTAGGGGTTATTGCTGGATCTTAATTTTGATAAGGCTGCTGCTCGTCACAGAATGCTCCAATTGTTCTAATTCTGTTTCCATTGGAATGAGGAACATCGATTTAACTATAGTTTATCTTTTGACTTTTGTACAAAACTTTATTTTGGCATGAAAAATGTAAAAAATCATTTGTCCGAACTCCTCCTCCTACTACTACTACTCCTCCGCATCTGCTCAATGGACGATAGTAGGTATTCATTTCTTCCCCCCCCCCCTTCCTCGTGTCCCTGGGCTTCATGTATTTATTTATTCATAACAGTTAGTTCATAAATTGCTTATAGGTTCGCCAGTGGTGTAATGGTGTAAGCGATTGAACTAATGGGTAAAACAAGGAGGTTCGAATTCTTCTCTGGTATTCATTTTAATTTTTGTGTTTTTTAAGTTGAGAAAATAACTGGTACCATCGGCAGGCCTAAATTAAAGCTCTTCTCTCCCGAAAATCGATTGTCCTGAGTTTAAGCTAAAAAAGTTTGTCAAATATTTTTTTTAGTTTGCCAATAAATTTGCATTGTTCTTTGCATTTTCGAAACTTTTCTTTTTTGTTATTTTTATTAAAAATGTTTATTTGAATAAAGTTTTGTCTATTGTTTATTTATTTATCTAACAAAGTCTTAACTAAATATATAACTAAATATATTTATACATTTTATTTTATATTAAAAGTGGAAGAAATATCTGGTACCATCGGCAGGCCAAATCTGGGTCTCTTTTCTCCAAAATTTGCATTTGTCTCGAGTAAAAAGTCAAGGAAATACAATTTCTACTAGTGGAATCTGCTGCGTCATCTGCATTTTGTTTTTGGGCGCGCATGGAAAGAGACACTGAACTGCGCGCCAAAAACAAAATGCAACTGTCCAAGCAGCAGATTCCACTAGTAGAAATTGTATTTCCTTGACTTTTTACTCGAGACAAATGCAAATTTTGGAGAAAAGATACCCAGATTTGGCCTGCCGATGGTACCAGATATAACATAGGGCTAAATTCGGCATCACTGTCATATTGGGGCCCAATTCTGGAAAAATTCAGACTCAACCAGTAATGTTTTTGCACCGAAATGTGCCTAAGGATTAGGTTAAGCATCCCTGAAAAGGAAATTGGTTAATATTAATTTTTGGTAGAGCAGGAAGTTTTTTAGTGGAAAATTTTTACCATAGCCATAGCCTCCTATGTTATAACATAGGGCGTTTTTTGAGGTGACTGAACTTGTAAGGCTGTAGCTCATATATGCTTCTTTGGTTGCCAATGAAATGGGTATCAAAAGATTGCAAATTTTCTGAGAAATTCAAAAATGTGGTCTATTTGGGGGCACTTCCTAGTAAAAAATTGAGAAAATCGCCAAAAACCACAATTTTGACAATGTTCGATTTTATCAATTTTAAGCACTTTTGGGCTTATTTCTGGCCTCAGGTCACTTTATGCAAATTTTTTTGGACAAAATCAGCTTTGCCTAACCCTCAGCTTCAAAATAATATGCCGAAGTCTGAGTGAAAACCTTTGTATTTGGATTTAGGAGCCCTAAATAGGTGCTAATCTTCAGTTGCGGATAATTGCCTGATTAATTTGACTGACTTTACGTTTTTGATCATATCTCGGGCTAGGATCCATCTTTTTGAAAAATTCCAACGTGAGAGAGATCGCAAAAACCTACTCTACAATCCTGTTTCTACAGTTTGTCTACTCAAAAATTTCACTTTTCCAGCCCTTCCACAGGATATCTAACAAGTTATGTGAAACGTCTCTTAATACATTTGTGAGAGAAAGTGAAACTCATAGGTGAAGTTTTTATCTTATTGACGAGACGAAATGAGTAGGCGAGACACAGTTAGAATTGGGAAAACTATTGAAACCAATGGGCTACATTCTGTCAAAAGGGACCAATTGTGATAGGGGCAAGAATTTAAACTGTGCTAGTATTCCAGAGAGCTAAGCAGAGGCAGGCTAAAAGAGCAAGCAAGGCGAATGTCACTTGGACGCAGGCACTGTATCTGTCATAGACAGGCGGAATTGGTTTTTGAGTGCGGGGTTGAGGATTAGGTTGAGGATGGGGTTGAGGATTAGGCTGAGGATGGGGTTGAGGTGGAGGCTGAGGCTGGCGTCTCTCCAGTAGGGCAACGCATTGCTTCTCCGCTCCAACTACAAACGGTTTATCAAAATGTCAAAAAGTTTTATGTTCCCATTTTTTAACTTTAGGCTTTACGAATGAGCAGGGGAGTTTTAAGATGGACCAATATCAATGATTATAATTTTTTTGCTCAAAATCAATTTTAACGGTCTCAAAATAAATTACGGTTGTGTTACATCTTGTTTAGATATTTTGATGATTTATAGTTCATTACCTTTGAAAGGCTAGCATTGGGCTGGCGCGAGAGAGCAAAACAACCCATCAGCGTCCAGCCCCTCTTTTCGACCCAGGTGTACGTTTTAAGGGTTATTGCTAGATCCCAATTTTGATAAAGATTTTGATCCCCTCACAGGAAGCTCCAATCGCTCTGATTTTTTTGTTGCAGTGAAAAGGGCATCAGCCCTCTAGTGCAGACACTTTGGCTGCTTCTGGGGCGGAGATCTCAACGGTTCTAGGGTAAATCGGGCCAAAAAAGTATCAAGGCACCTCTATTTTGGGCATTTTCTGCGTTTTTTAGGCCGAAACATCAACTTTTTGGGTAAAAATTCAGTTTTTTGGTTTTTTTGCATGTTTTTCAATTTTAGCTCTATATTTATGCTTTTTACAGGGTTTTTCGCCAAAATAACAGCGCCATATAGGTAATTTTGAACGTAGATTACGATGGTGGCACCCGTTTGCTTCTACCTGGTCTGCGTGGTCTTCCACCAGGCCGTGGTGAACAAGCAGGTCATCATCAACTTCATCTTGAGGCATTGTAAATAGTTTTTGGTCTAAAAAACAGCACCATATAGGTAACTTTGCGCGTAGAATACGATTGTGGCACCCGTTTGCTTCTACCTGGTCTGCGTGGTCTTCCACCAGGCCGTGGTGAACAAGCAGGTCATCACCAACTTCGTCTTGAGGCATTCTAAAGGGTTTTTGTGCCTACAAATAGCATCATATAGGTAATTTTGGACGTAGATTATGATCCTGGCAGCCCTTTGTTTCTATCTGGTCTCCATGGGCTTGCACTAGGCCGTGGTGAACAAGCAGCCTATCATCAACTTCATCTGGAGGCATATTAAAGGGTTTTTGACTCTACAATTAGCATCATATGGGTAATTTGCAACACTGCGGACGGACGGTCGGTAGGTAGGTAGGTAGTAGTTCCCGATCCCCAGCACGTTGCATGGGGGAACCGTCGACAAAAAGTCAACGATTGCAGCATTCGATGAAGCGGGCCACGTCTTCAGGGTTGGTTTGGAGGCAGGAGAGGTCGGGGGCTTGTCCTAGTGTCTGTCTTCGGTGCCTGTCTTGGCTCCTACAGCGTAGGAGGAAGTGCTCCGTATCCTCGTCCCCATCACCACAGGCCTGGCACGTTGCACTGTCTGTCAGCCCAAACCTTCTTCTTGTTGCATTCAGCCAGGTAGCCCTTCCCAAGCGTAGCTGATGAATCCTGGTTGCCGCCAGCCTGGGCAGGTGTCCAAGCGAGATTGTGTCTCCATCTGAGGCTCTGCGGTGAATGTGTTTGGCTGGAACTGAGGCTTCGTATTGCTCGTCCCACTTGGCCGTCAGGTTGGCCTTGAGGGCAGAGAGGGCAGCTGATGGACGATCGAACTGGTCTTGAGCTGGCGCAAGGGCTGTAGCAGGTTGGGGCTGGGGTGGAGGCTCCGGCGGGGGTCTCCTAGGCGGCGGGGGCCAGGGAGGAGGAGGAGGCCATGGCGGAGGGTTGGCCGGATGACCAAGGGCCGGTGACAGCTCCTCTTCAGCTACTGACTTCCAGCAGGGTCTTAGGCCGTCTGGTTTGGCCTTAAGGCGGAGTGTAGGCGTTGGGCTGTGTCCTAGGTCGCCGAGAGGGTGTCCAGCTGGCCAGCGCTTGTAGGCGAAGAGCCTGGAGGCTGCGTCCTGAACTGTGAGGAGCTCCAGCGGCGGTAGTCCTGCCTCCCGACACGTAGCTGCTGCATTTGACCCTTTGGGGATGCCGAGGATGAGACGGGCTGCTGAGTTCTGCTGGCGTTCCAGCCTCTCCTTGTTGCACCTAGCTGTGAAGGTAAGCCAGGCCGGGGCAGCATACATAGCGCAAGGGCGAGCGAAGGTCTTGTAGGCGGGATGCAGAGTGGCCTTGGAGAACCCCAGTCTGTGCTGGCCAGGGCCCTGAGAGCGTTAACTCTGCGGGCCAGCTTCTTCGAGGCCTCTTTGGACTGCTCGGTGAACCTCAGCTCAGAGTCAATGCGGATGCCCAGGACCTGGATGTCCTTGCAGAAGGTCACCGGGGCTCCAGCCAACTGGAGGGGTGGTGGTGGGAAGGCCTTTCCCGGGCCTTGGCGATTCCAGGAGGTGATTAGCAGGCCTGTGGTCTTCTCCTCGGCTATCTTCAGTTCCATCTCCTCTGCCCACTCCTTGAGGCCGGACGGTCGGTCGGACGGTCGGACGGTCAGTGTGCGCCCGGACACCGGACATTTTTTTTAAAAAGTTTTTTGGAAATAACTTTTTTAATAAGGCTCTAAAAAATTTTTGTCTAAAAAGGACCCCCCACAATTCGACCACGGCGCGTCGATTGAGCCTATTTGCAGCGTTCTCCGAGCTACAGCCTGCCAAACTTTGGGAAAGCTGCAATTGGTTGTGTTGCTCGATAAGAGGGGCTTGGCACTACCGCTCTGCTAACGCTCCACTCGCGCAAGCCCAATTTCTCAGCATACTCCATTTTTCAACCTTTCTATCCAATTAAGTCATGTTTCAAATGCTCCAGGACCAGTTTCACCATTCCTGATCTTCCTAATAAAAACGACAAAAACAATTTTCAAAAAAAGACCCCCACAATTCGACCATGGCACGTCGATTGAGCCTATTTTCAGAGCTATGCGACGTGTGTGTGACGAGCTACAGCCTGGCAAACTTTGGGAAAGCTGCAATTGGTTGTGTTGCTCGATAAGAGGGGCTGGGCACTACCGCTCCACTACCGCTCCGCTCACGCCAGCCCAATATACATATATGTGATTCCAGAGCCCCGCCTCCATGGTTTTTCAACAAAATTGGCTCAAATTTTGCATGGTGGCTAGGAGGGTTTTTCTGCGCATGGCGCAATTTTTCGTTTTTCTTGATTTATTGTCAAAATAGCTCAAAAATGGTGAACTTGAAATTCAAAAATTTTTCGAAAAATTGAATTTTACTTTTATTAATTATTGATTATTTTTAGATTGTTGTTTTTAAATGCCTCAGAAACCTAAAAGAGACCGAGATCAATTAGTTACATTTTATGTGCCGTTTCCCAAACCGGTTTTGTCCGACCCTGAGTTGGTGAGGCGGGCGGAAGGGAGGCCAGGATCAGTTGCTCTAAAATGTGGCTCGCTCTGCCCCAACCAGTTCCGCTGTCTTCCTAACCCCCTTCGGTGACAACGATGAAAGTGTATCTTGCTACGTTCCTGCTGCATATCACCACAGCGTTTGGTAGATCAGAGAGCTGACTAGCTTGATCTGTACCTTCGACCGACCACCTCTACAATGCTACTTCAATGCCCAGCAATACTTCCGCCAACTTCCGCTTCTGCAACAACCTCCAGCCTTTGACCTCGCCGCTCCTTTCATCAGCAGCAATCGAGTCAAAAGCCCCAATCACCAATCTACAAAGAGCGGACAGCAAATTGAGCCCAGCCTGCAATGCCGGACTTCGCTTCGCTGCCAGACAGCCCACCCTGCAGCTCCAGAACTTCACTCAGCCAGAGCCGGCCTCGTGAACTTCTAGACGGCAGCAACTGCGACTATGCTGCATGGAATTGAAATTGACTTTTGAGTCCTATTTCAATCTCCGATCTTTGCCAGCAACATCGCAGCGCCGAGTTTCGAGACATCACACTATCTTTGACGGCTGCCAACAAAACTCTGACGTCACGGCCCACTTGCTACCGTAATCTGCTGCGTCAAAGGGTCTTGAAGCGAACTGAAAAGTTCTCTTCATAGAGCAACTCCCTTCAAGGATTTCATTCTATCCTTGCGGATTTTATGAAATCATTCAACGCCGACGATCGAGACATGATTCGACTTTGCTGCTAGGCATTGAAAATTAACTGAAAAGTTTCTTTTCATGCTGACGTCATCAGCATTGTCAACAGAATTTCATCATCCTTAATTGGATTTTGAACATTCTCTTCAGCTGCCAGCAACCAGCTTCGACCCATCTACGCTGCCGGACTTTGAAATTGACCACTGTCCAATTTCAAAATTCGTCGCTGCCAGCTCCAGTCTCCATCGGCTTGGATGCGACCTTGCTACCTGGCATCGAAAACTGGCTGCAAAGTTGTTTTCATGCTTGCTGCGCAAGCATCGCCGATGACAATTTCATTATCCTGGATGGATCTTGAAATTGCCTGCAGCTACCAGCGAACCGATTGCCTTCGCTGCCAGAGTTCGAAAATTGGCTCCAGTCAGTTTTCAAACTTACTGCCTCTGCTGCAACTGCCGGCCAGCCAAGGACAGCTATCCAGCAGAAGCAACGTCTTCGCTGCTAAAGTTTTGAGATTGACTTGGAGAGTCTCAAAACTCCCTGCTGCCCGCTGCAACCTCACCGGCCTGCCTGTTTATGAATCCTTGCGGATTTATAAACTTTCGAGCATCATTGAAGAAAAGCCCAGCCAGCTTCAGAGTCAATGGCTGTCTTGCAACATCGCTTCATTTACGGATATTTATGATCGCGTAAATTTCAAAAAGCAATGCCGACAGACAAAAGCCAAGGAGACTCACAAGCGGACTACGCTTTTCTACGCAGACAAGTGCACTGCTGCTTCTAGCTGCCTCCACTGCGGCCTCCTGGTCATCTGCGTCTTCAGCCTGCTCACCTGCGGCTAGAAGGACCTCTTTGAGGACGGCGTCAGCTACGAGCACAATGCCTCCAAGGCCTACTTCCTCTGCGCCTGCCTTCGTTAATGCGCATCCAAAGATTGTGTCAATGACCCACCTCCTCCTCCTCCTTCTGCCCGCCGTTGAAGATAGCGGCAATTCTGGACAAAGTCCACTGCTTTTGCTACGGCTTCCTGGTGCACCACAACCGCGTCCAGATCTCCAAGGACCTCAACCAGTGCGGGAAGCTGGACGGCTTCCACTGCGGCCTCTGCCACTTCCAGCCCAACAGCGCCTACACTGGAATCCTCCAGGACTCCGCCCCGATTGATGCTGACTGCGGCTTGCTGCCTATACTCTGCTCCAACAAGCTGCGCTAGTCCAGCGTGTTCGCCTTCTTCAACCCCGGCATCTACATGGATGCCCTCTGCTCCATGAAGCTCTGCCCGTTGGAAGACGCCTCCACCGAGTTCCTCAGAGAGGCCTCAAAACTCCTTCCTTCCTCCTATTATGTCCCTGGAGGTTGGTGGTGTACAAGGCCTATGGGAACCTGGACGGCTTCCCCAACCGCTTCTGCGACTTCATGATCGCGTATGCCATCATGCAGTTTGCCTCCCGGAAGACATCCTCTGCAGACCTTTAAAGGTCCCCTGTCCTGCACCCTTCCCCTTACTCCGCCCAGCAGTAAGAGGTCGGTGGTGTACAAGGCCAACGGGAACATGGACAGCTTCCGCTCCGGCTTCGGCCACCCTGCTGGCGACTGGGCCAACTTCAATCCCATCGCCGCCTCCAAGACTTTGCACTATCTGCAAAGATATGCAAACTCTTTCTATGCTTCTTTCGACGATTCCAAAATAGGCAAAAGAGACGCTAAACTTAAAGTTTGCGTAACTTGAGAAAGGCCTATTTTGGAGCGGCTTTCTGGAGGCGCGGCCGAGATCGCTGCCTCAGCTCCGCCTACTCTCTGCCTGGCCACGAAAGCCTCTTCTGGACTGGCCTAATGAGAGCAGCTTCCCAGGACAGAGCTGCGTAACTTCCGCACCCCGCTCAGAACAGCCTGAATCAACGTCTCCAGAAGTGAGCCAAAAGTAACACCTTTGGAACATAAGACGGCCTCTGGCCCTCTTTTGATGCCTTGAAAGAGCCGCCTCCAAAGGCTCTCTGCAATCCTCCAAGCGGCCCAACTCCAACAAGAAGTTCATGCCCCGCTTCTTCTACATGGCCGCCGTCAACAACGTCCGCGTCCCCTACACCTCTCTACCCCCCTCCAACCTCCTATGCGACAGGTATTTAAGCAAGCCACGCTTAAAGCCTGCCTTTCGCATCAATGGCGAATGTGCCCCTGTTCGGCCTTCCATTGGCCCCAAGCCTCCAAGGCTCCATCCACGGCGCACAAGCTCAACTTGTCTGCTCGCTTCTCCGCCGCCGGCCGAGAAGGAAGAGTAGCCTGGACGGGAACCTGAACCAATTGGCCAGGGCCTAGCCGATCATCAGACAGAAGAGCAGCATTCACATTGCCGCCATCAATGTCATCACCAATGACACCTCAAACCTCCCTCTTCAATCCCTTTCTCCTAAGGATGGGAGCCAAAGACTAGCTTCTGCTATCGCCGCTTTGAGGTCATCATATTTTGCAGCACCGGCGCACCTGCCAGTCTTCCTAACACCCCACCTCTATCCTCCAACCCCCATAGCTGAGACAGGCCAAGATTGGCCTCTGGCACGCACAGAGCCTCTACAGCCGGCGCCTCTCAGACAACAGACAGGAGTTGAAGATCTTCTATCGCCGCCTCGAGATCATCGTATTTTGCGGCACCAGCGTATCTGCAAGCCTTCACAGAACCTCCTTTCTACCCCAGCCTTCCAACCTGGGCCAGCCAAGATTGGCCTCGAGTGTGCTCTGCCCTGCCACGCACGCATAGCTGGGCATCTTAGAGACGCAGAGCCTCTTCAGCCGGCGCCTCTTTGACAGCGCACAGATGGACGACAACAGACCCCTACCCCTCCTCAACAGTCCCTTCCATCTACCCCCCAAGTACTCCTTGCGGAGCCCCAAGGCCCAGACCGGCTTCAGCAAGCACTGCTTGGACAGCGTACAGATGGACGCCGATGGACCCGACAATCGTCCGTCACTCATACTTCTATACCTCCTTCAACCCCCCACCAGACTGTTCACATTCGACATGGCCAAGGACGCCTGGCTGAGCCTCTGGGACATCCAGAACTTCTGCGACAAGCACAGGCTCAACCAGCTCTACTTGGACAACGGATAGATGAACAGTCCAATTGCGCACCTTCATCCTACCCCTCTATCCTCTTCTTAGAGGCCTTGGATGGAGCAGCATCAAAAAGCGCCCTCAAAGACTATGCCATCTCTGGCCTGAAGCAGGACAAGAATGTCTCCGCTCAGCTCCAGCCAGCGGAGTTAACTAGCCCTGCCCTTCAAGTCAACGCCGAACGGGAACATTAAAGTTTAACTTTAATGAAATATTCGGTGGAAATTTGATGCTTCTATTATCCTAAAGGCGGATAAAAGAAGATGTCCAAGAACTTTGGTTCTACAGCGTC
This sequence comes from Ptycholaimellus sp. GST1_10, assembly GCA_030248095.1. NCBI lineage: Eukaryota > Metazoa > Nematoda > Chromadorea > Chromadorida > Chromadoridae > Ptycholaimellus > Ptycholaimellus sp. GST1_10. Next base: position 19,022 of record JASANA010005875.1, on the reverse strand, counting down.
TGACAGAGATTTGCCGACCTTCTAAACGGTTCAAATCTGCAAGGACTGCGGCTTCAAGACCTCTGCCTATGGCTTCGGCTTCGGCTTCCAGGTCTCCGCCTCCTACAGGACGCCCATTGACTTCCACTCATTCCCTGCCAATCAATCGATTGCCAAAGAGAAGCACAGAAAGGCAACCCACTACTCATCTCAACCAAACAAACATCGGGAGCCAGCCGAAGGCTCGGGAGAGAGAAAGGGGGTATCGCAGCGCTGATGTTGTTAGCCCTTTGTCTGCTAACCCCAACTATGGCTGAACCGACCTCCAGAGCCAGCATTCAAGACCACGGCGACCCAGTCCTCTCAGCCCAAGAAATCAGCTGCGCGATCCTCCAAGGAACTCGACATCGAATGGACCAATCAGCGCCACCGCCGAAAAACGTGAAATTCCAGCTGTGTCACTGACACAGTGGAGGAGGCCGACCATTCCTTCTACCAGAACGGACTAGAGACTGTGCAATCTACGGGAAGCCAGCTGAACGCTCCTATCACGACGTGGATCTGTGGCTTCCAGCTACAGAAGGGCCCAGTGCGCCAGCGGCAAAGTGCATTCTGGAGATCACCACCACAACTACGTGGTGGAATGGCCTCGTATCACATCTCAACTGGGGGTTGTCTAATCCCATCGAGAAGTTGAACGTGCCCGCTGATGAGTGCGAACTGGCCTGGACGAAACAACAGTTCAGGGGTCTGAAGCTCGTGCAGATAGACAAGTCCCTATGGTCCACTAACCAGTCTCTACACTACGAATGGCACTGCTGTAGTGGGATGTACACGTACAAAATGGTCAATCTCTACATCCTACAGGGGACAGTGTATGTGGGACATCAAGCCCTCACCTCAAGCCTCGGGTTGCTAAAGGGGTGCAAGATAGAGAAAGAGAGTTGTGTCCAGCCTCAGTATACCATTGTGTGGAACAACACGCCGGTACTCAAGTATTGTCCCTTTTGCTACTTTGGAGCATTCATCGGCGACGTGATGGGCTCGCGGGTGCGGATTCCCAAGCTATCCACCACCTTCTCCACCTACTCGCCTGAAGACAACTTCCCATACACCAAGGAGTCGATGAACTGTCTCCCTGCAGGGACTCTTCTTTCCCACGAAGGAGGAGCCTTACGAGTCAACAGGACTGAGAAGGCTGACGCGACGGGGAACCAAGGAAAAAGGGAAAAGAGGAAGGTGGAGAGAAAGTCGCCCACTGCTACCCGTCATCAAACTGGAAGGCTCTACTCACCTCCCTCCACTACAGCTAAACCACATTGGGACTTCGACAAAGGGACCAGGAAAGAAGCCATCCACGAGGCCCTTCTTAGCATTGAGAACTGGGTTCAGCATCATGACCCAGTCGAAGCTAAATTCCATTTCATTGTGGACGAACTGGTGGACATGATGGAGCGGGTAGAACTGAGCAATGAACATTGAATGTGTGTGGTGGAAGAACACCAGTACCAAGTCCTGAAGCAGATGGTCAGGATGAGCCCTACCAATGGAATCCGGGCGCTTACCGGTCGACTCAACATCTCAGCAGAAGTGAGAGGATCGGCTATCTACATCTCTCAATGTGTGGAGGCGATCTACCCAAATCACCAGCTTCCAGGAGAAGAGAAGTGCTACCTTTTCCTACCAGTGCGTCTAATGACAGGAGAGACCCTGTTCCTGCCTGATGGAGTGGGAAGGGACCTCACCTATCATAGCCCTCTGGCAGATTGTCACCACATCCACCCCTTTTGGTTCGTCGATCCAGTGTCAGCAGCCAAAACTTCGGCCTTCTTCAAGAACTTCACCCATGGCTCGTTTGCCACACTTTTACAAGCCCCCGCCATCCATCATCTACAACCCAACATCACTTACGACACTCCCGTCCTCTTCAACTCGCGGCTGATGCCTCCCTTTGCGGCTCTCGTCGCCTATTCCTCCAGTCTGCCGATCCTGGAAAGGAAACTCAATGGATTGACGAATTATACGAGTCACTTCTCCCTCGACCCCAGTGGTGTGGTCCAAGGGATTGAAGCCTATGGTCACGCAGTAATTGACATCATGGGGACGTTGTCCGAAGGAGCACAAGGATTGGCCAAGACCTCCTGGTCGGGCATCAACAACTTGGGCTCTTTGGTCGTCAAACCAATCATCACTGTCGTCGGCATCATCCTGGCCATCTTCTGGGTTTTGCAGTACACTTCGTGGGGAGCGGGTGCTAGGAGGAGAACGAGGGAGTGGAAGGAGCGTCTACAAGGATGGGATTTCACTAACTACCTTCCTCAATGGATGACGGCTATGGGAACAACTATGGCTGAGAATCCGGATACCCAGTTTCTCCCTGTAGAAGCCCCATTGTCTCGCTCTGCTTCTGTGATGGACCTCGTCAGACTAGACTCACAAGGAGCGACTGCCGCGTTTAGTTGTGCCAACTCACGAAGTCGGAGTCCAAGTCTACATCGTTCGCGGGGCCTTTCACTAGACGTCAATCGGATTGGATCGCGAAGTCTAGCTGGGTCAAGAGTGCGGCTCGACCGAACACCTTTGATGAGCTCTGTCAGTCTACTGCCGTGGGACCAGACTGCCGTGCAGCTGCCGCGGTCCCTGCGAAGTTCCCGGTCAACACTGGCACATTCTCGCTCAACTACCCCAGCACCGCCGATGTCATGACAGCCTTGATAACCTCCCCTTGTTCCATAGTACTGCGTGTAGCCTAGATCCGAGGCCCCATTCCTCTGCCTGCTCTAGTAGTTGATGTGATCACTACTGTCCTCCCTGGCCGCCCCGCGGGTGTGCTGTGCCATTTCCCAAACCGGTTTTGTCTGACCCTGAGTTGGTGAGGCGGGCGGAAGGGAGGCCGGGATCAGTTGCTCTAAAATGTGGCTCGCTCTGCCCCAACCAGTTCCGCTGTCTTCCTAACCCCCTTCGGTGACAATGATGAAAGTGTATCTCGCTACGTTCCTGCTGCATATCACCACATTTTACATGTTTGTTATGTTTGGTTACATGTTTGTCATTGTTTGTCATTGTAGTCATTGTACATGTTTGTCATTGTAGCTTGAGCCGAACTGCTGATTATTCTTTTCAATGCTTAACAAGGTGGGTAACCCTGACAAATGGGTGTGTATTGGAACCTGAAGCGAAAAACTTCTTGGTCTCCTGCATGTAGGCCTGGTAAATGCCACGCACCACTGAGCTGTCGCAAACCAAATGGGCTTGGCAGTCTCTGGTAGATTCCAATAACTTGGGTGGTTTTTCAGGTTCAGTCCTAAATGGAAGAAAGGACCACTGAAATGGTAGGCCTCACTAACTTGCAGTATTGAGCCTGGTCCGCATCGAACATGATCTTCTCGGCCTTCTTACCTCCACCGAACCGTTCGCAGCTGCTCATCGAATTTTCATCAGCGCAAGACAGCTGGGCCAGCACCTCTGCAGACCCCTTTTCTTATTCATGAGAGCGTACTGCATCAGTTGTAAGTCAAACCCTGCTTATGCTTGCAGGCATGTACCAAGCCACTGATGGACACTGGCCACCATCCCACGAAAAAATCATCATATGGGCAACGGGACACGCAATGCAGTGTATTCTGGTAGTTCCTGTTGATTCTTGCTTATGATGTCATTTGGAAAAAAAGGAAAGTAGAGAGAAAATGAGGAACTGGCAGAAGTAAGACAGCCGGCTTTCCTTGAAAAAACTTGGAGGAAGTGTTCCAAACATGGCCGTTTCTAATGCCTTCCATTCTGCCCCGGGCATATGCGAGAGCTCACACGTAACAACACAGCGAGAGGACGCTGATTTGAAATTTCTGACAAGGTCATGACAAATTAAATGGTGTGCAATATTTCATGGAAGGCCGGTAAAGGTTTTGTGCAGTAAAAACGCCAACTGCAGAGATCAGGATAGTAAGAACACCCAATGCATGGGATTGGAGACCCCAGATGCAACCCACGCCTAGCATAAGAAGCCTCTACCATCTTAAAGACACAGTGCCAAAAAATGCACGTCCTCCAACCAAATTCATATTTTTTGAGTGGCCGTAGGCCGCCTGCCGCGGAGGGCAGGGCAGTCAGAGCTCCGGAGGCCGAAGGGCCGGAGCATAGCCTAGCTTGGGGCGTAGGGGCCTTAGCGCCTGTGTCCGAAGGCTGTAGGAGATCTGGCACCATGCCCGGAGTGGCTGGCGGCCAATGCCCACCAATACAGGGTGTTCAGGTTAAGAGGCAATGCCTGACTTCGATTGACTTTTATTTCTCCAGCCCACAATAAGTTAAAGAGTTGAATTTTGGTATAAAAGTATCTCAAACCCTTCTTGGTTTGTACATACATTTGTTGCTCAATCCAATGAGAATATATTGAGAAATAATAATTTTTGTAAGGTCACCCAAAATTGAAAGTGCATTTTGAGGAATTGGGCTGGCGCGAGTGGAGCAGTAGCGGAGTGGTAGCGCTCAGCCCCTCTTATCGAGCACACCAACTAATTGCAGGTTTCCCAGAGTTTGGCAGGCTGTAGCTTGTCTTGTGTGCAATATAGGAAGCTGCAAATAGACTCAATCGACGCGGCGTGGTCGAATTACTACATAGGTGTCTATAGATTATACCTCGCCTCTGTATACCCAGCACGTATACGGAGCATAGGGCAAAGGGGAGGTGAACAGAAGCAAAACAAAGGGTCTATAAAAAATAAAAAAAAAATTCTAAAAAAAAGGAAATATATCTACTACTAGTGGAATCTGCTGCGTCATCTGCATTTTGTTTTTGGCCGCGCATGGAAAGAGACACTGAACTGCGTGCCAAAAACAAAATGCAACTGTCCAAGCAGCAGATTCCACTAGTAGTAGATATATTTCCTTGACTTTTTGCTCGAGGCAATTGCAAAATTTGGAGAAAAGAGTCCCACATTTGACCTGCCGATGGTACCAGATATGATATAGGTGCCAGATAGCTTCTATCTGGTCTTCATAGGCTTCCCACCAGGCCACGGTGAACAAGCAGCTTATCATCAATGGTATCTTAAGCTCAAGCAAAGGGGCCTTGCCCCTGTATGAAGTGGATGAAATTATTATATAGTGGTTATACTAACTCAAAGGGTATCTCTTATCTTCTGTTTATCTGCAATTGAAGTGGGGAAATTTTATTCAGATTCAATTGAGTTCTACTTGCGACTGAAGTGCATGAAATTTTTCTTGCAACTGAAGTGGAAGAAATTATTTTTTAGCACAAAAATAAGTTTTTTGACCTTAGATTGTGAATTTTGTGCACAGTAAAAATTATCGCCAGTCCAGGAGCATCTTGGTGGGGGTTTTGGGGGCTGGAACACCCCCGGACTTTTACTTTCCCGGACTTTTTTTTGAATGCCTGTAGTTAGCTATTGGGGCCGTGCGAGCGGAGCGGAAGCATGGTCCCCTCTTAGCCAAGGACCAACCCTATTACTGCTGTTGAAAATATGAATCAATGCCATTAATTCCGTGGGCATGTTACAGAGCTGTGAGCAGGCTCAATGGACGCAGCAGACACAGAGCTTTAATTTAAAAAAAAAATTTGCCAAATTTGGTGAGAATTGGGCAAGTTATGGCCAAAAAACTTTAAAAAGTGTCTGTCCGTTATCCGTCCGCCATGCGCTGTCCGCCGTGCGCTGTACGTTCTGACTGGGAGGCATACTGGCAATATATGGGGCTCCAGTCTCAACGTCACTATAGTATATTCTGGGGGGTGTTGTTTTTTGTCTTATGGATGAGGTGGATATGTGAGAAGGAGAAGGAGGAGAGAAGGATGCTATAATATTTGGGTGGGGGGAGCGGAGGAGTCCAGTCGTAGAATTAATTAAATATATATTATTTGTGGGGTCAGAGAGGTGTGTGAGTGGACTGAGAAGAAGAGATTTAATTTAATAAAATTATTGTTGGGTTGGGAGAGGGTGGTAGGAATTTTTGTCGTCCGTTGTCCCCGCGCCCCTGCCGTGTTCTGTTTTTATTTATGGGTATGGGTAGTAAAATAATACTATTGATAAAAAATAGGTGGAATCTGGTCTTCTTTGGGTGGTGTTCCGGCAGGTGGTGTAAGAGCTCTATATCTTCGTCGTGGGGCGTTTTACGGGTTTTTTGCTCTAATAAATAACAGCAGATGGTTGGTGGGGGGGGTAGTAGATTTCTCGTGTCCATTTGTTTACACATTGTCTTCATGGGCTTCTACCAGACCGTGGTGTACAAGTGTCATCGATTGCCCTGCTCCCTTCCCTTCCCCGGCCACATTAGCATGTCATCTACAATTCCAAGCACTCCCTCCACCCCACTTCCTCTCCTCCCGCAGTACGGCTCCCCAGCTTCCTCTCTCTCCCTCCTTCGGTTCTCAGCTCCTGTAACCTCCTCTGCGCCGTGCTGGTCTTTAGATCTTGATAAAGAACACCCTGCCGACTCCGTTCCTCTCACAAACACAATACACGACATCGCTTCGCTCTTCATTTTCTGGTGCAAGTTGCTTGATTCTCGCCCCGCGCACGAGACTGCGAAGCTGCCAGTGACCTTACCACACCTTTCTTCTCCATCCCAAACATTCCCTTAACTCCTCGCAGCCAGGGGCCTAGAGAGGAAGCCAAATTTTTCTTCCTTCTCCTCCATCGCTCCTCACCCCTACCCTTCCTACCCTTCCCCTTCTCCCTACATCGCCGGAGGCCTTCCTTAATTGTGTGAGTGAATGCAGTAGTTTCCTGCCCTAGCAGTGGTAAAATTAGGCCGTCCTTCTTTCTCTAGTTCCACTGCTAAGCCAGCGCAAACTCCTGCATCCCCCTGGCCCTCCCGGCCTGCGACTGCTTTCCCCTCGTGCTGAGTGCTCTCTCCAAGATTCTCCCCCCCGCGAACGACCCCTGATTGCCGAGCCCTGGACAAAGCTCAGCTGCCCCTCAGTGAAAGAATAGCGCTGCTTCTTTCACAGCAGCCACGCCGATCAGGTTCTTTTAATATACCATTTAAAATAGTAAATTATTTTTACCCTTGGGCCTGCAAATTCATTTGTATTATTTTATTTTGTTTGGTAATGTTGCCCATTTCTTCATTGGCCCCAGCACAGCTGAACCCAGCTCCATTTTTAGTTATTTTATTTTCTTTCACTTGCCCTGGCACTCCGTTAGGCCAGGGGCAGGCCAGAGCCATTATCTCTCCCATTCATTTCCATTCCCCTCATTGGCCATTCCATGCCAGCCTCAATGGGGCTTTCAAATGGAAATCGGCCCACAGCCCTTTCCTGTGCTCCCCTGTCCCTATTGCCTTTAATGAATCCCTTCCTCCTCCATCCCCTTCTCCTTCTCTCCAGCGCTCACTCCTCCTACCAACGGACCCCGGGAAGCTACAGCAGCAGCTCTTAGCACTTGCTTCTGCCTCCCTGAACCTGGCCTCAAGGCCTACCACCCGCCACGAGCGGTACCTCAACCGGTATCGACACCAGCTCCTCGACCCCAACACACCACACAACGTCCCCTACTCCTCTGTTGAACCTCAGCCGTTCACACCAGTCCCTCTGCCCCAACCACCCCCACACCTTACTACTCCCCCTCGCCACCTTCGCCACATCTCCCCTTCGTCGACATCTACCTTCCGCACTCCCTCCATCACATCCGGCACTCCTCAGTCCTCTGTGTCACTACGCTCACTGCCCGAAACTCCGCAGTCAGTGACACACGACTCATTAGCCTTTGACGCCCAAGAGGCTCAGGCTTCTGGAGAGCCAAGTGGGCACGTTTCATCGACAGGTGATACACAGCCCTCCTTCTTCTCCCGCACCCTCTCCCCCATCTCCTCTTCCCCCCTCTCTACCCATCACTCACCGGCACCTTTGCTGGCTGGAGAGCAGAGTAATCTTCAGTCCCCTCCAACACATCAACAGAGTCCTCCAACGCCAACCTTCGCTCCTGTCCCAATCTCGCCAACCCATCTACAGGCCTTGGGCCACCTCCACCTCTTCCTTCCTTCCTTCCCCCGCCTTCACTCTCCCTCCGTTCGTCAGACCGCACAGTCGGCTCCTCGCTCCCGTCGTCTCTTCCCATCTTCCCTACCCCGCTCAGCCCAGCCCAGACCGGCAGTGGTGTCCCCAGCGGCTCCCTCTTCGAACAGAACACCTCTGTTCTCTCCTCCGAACAGCACCCCAACAACTCGCCCTTCGAACAGCACACCTCTGTCCTCCCCCTCGAACAACACCCCAGCACCCCATCCCACGAACAGAGCACCTCTGTTCTCCCTTGTGTGTCGCCTCCCGGTGTTCCCTCCCCAGAACACTGCTCCACAGGAACACCCTGTGAACAACACGCCGGTGTTCCCTCCCCAGAACACTGCACCACAGGAACACCCTGTGAACAACACGCCGGTGTTCCCTCCCCAGAACACTGCACCACAGGAACACCCTGTGAACAACACGCCGGTGTTCCCTCCCCAGAACACTGCACCACAGGAACACCCTGTGAACACCACCCAAGTGTTCCCTCCCCAGAACACTGCACCAGAGACACACCCTGTGAACACTACCTCAGTGTTCCCTCCCCAGAACACTGCACCAGAAGCACACCCTGTGAACAACACGCCGGTGTCCCCTCCCCAGAACACTGCACCACAGGAACACCCTGTGAATAACACGCCGGTGTTCCCTCCCCAGAACACTGCCCCACAGGAACACTCTGTGAACAACGCATCAGCGTTCTCTCCCCAGAGCACTGCACCACAGGAACACCCTGTGAACAACACACCAGCGCTCTCTTCCCAGAGCACTGCACACACTCACATCGCTTACCCTGTCCTTCACCACCCGGATCCCGATAACAGCATCGCACTTCACTTCCCTGCTTCATTTGAACGCTCTTCCTTCACACGTGACCCATCCAGTGCCCAGTTCGACCTTTCGGATACCACGCTATCCTTGTTTCATACTGCGCAAGACCCACCTTCGCACTTCTCAGCAACTGACAGCATCTGGCATCCACCGCCCTACATGGGAGGATTGGGTGAGCCTAAAAGGCCTGTAAAAGCCTACGGCGACTATAAGGAAGCAGCTGCATAAATTATATGGGTACAAAAGCCGGCTGCAGTAAGGAGTTTAACAATAATTTATTTCGTTTTTCTCCCATAATCCCCTAATGCATATTTTGGGCTTTCATTTGGCGTGGGGGGGGATTGGATAAGTTTTCATTTTGGAGTGGGGGTAAATGGATAAACTTTCATTTTGGGGAATAGTTGGATAAGTTTTCGGGGGGCAACTGTTGCAATTGTAAAAAATAGTTTAATGCATTTAAATACATTTAAAGTTCATTTAAATTGGGGGGGATAATTGGATGAGTTTTGGGGAGGCAGTTGGAATCAAAAAAAAGTTTTGATGTGTTTAAATAGGTTTAAAGTTCCTTTAACATTGGCGGGATAGTTGGATAGTTGGATAAACTCGCAAAAACGACAATTTTTGGAGATTTCTGGCGGTTTTCCAATATTTCCATAATTTATAAATATTTTCCGCATCTGTGGCCCCAACTTTTGATATCTATGCATCAAAATGGACCAAAACCATAAAAATAAGTCCAATTTAATAAAAATATTTTTCATGATTTTATGACCCCATTAAAAAATCAACAACTAAATTATAAAAAGGTTTTTGGCATGACAGTTAAAATTTGATAACAGGGATTTTATTTAGCACTGAATTTGCAGAAACAGACGTAAACAAATGGGGGAGGACACAAGGTTAAACAGGCAAACGGCGGGGGGGGCAATCTGGTGATAGAAGAAGGCAAATGGTGGGGGGGGGGGGGGCAAATGGATTGGAGGAATGTTTTTGGGCTGCATGGATCCTGCTACACGGGTGCTTAGCTTTTTTCATGCATCTGCCTCTTTTCTTGGTCTACTGACTCTTTTAGGTACTCCCACCCAGTGGCCAAATTACAGCCACACCAAGTGAATAGGACACCTGGCTGTCCTCGAGGGACTTCAAAGATTTGGCAACCAACCCAACAAAGGTTAAATTGCCAAAGAAATGGACTGGTTTGCTGATCTCCATGAAGCTTTATGAATAATAAGTGAATCCTCGCCACAATGAGTAGCTTCCAAAACTGCGCAGTTCTAAAACATTGAAAAAACTTACTTTTTTGATGTTTTAAGCATGTTCCCGCGATCGGAGCAAGCTGATTAACTCAAAATCGTGTTCCCCGACCCCATTTTACCCAAAAACACTCTCACCTCCTCACCAGAAGCTTCCCCCATGGCGCGCCCCATGCTTACCCACAGGACAGGCTCCTCTATTATATATATCTGGTACCATCGGCAGGCCAAATGTGGGCCTCTTTTCTCCAAAATTTGGAATTGCCTCGAGTAAAAAGTCAAGGAAATACAATTTCTACTAGTGGAATCTGCTGCTTGGTCAGTTGCATTTTGTTTTTGGCGCGCAGTTCAGTGTCTCTTTCCATGCGCGCCCAAAAACAAAATGCAGATGACGCAGCAGATTCCACTAGTAGAAATTGTATTTCCTTGACTTTTTACTCGAGGCAATTCCAAATTTTGGAGAAAAGAGGCCCACATTTGGCCTGCCGATGGTACCAGATATTTCTCCCACTTTTAATATAGTATAAAATGTAAAAGTAAAATTTGATATTGTTGGCTATATATTTAGTTAAGATTTTATTAGATAAATCAAAAAGTGAATAAAAAAACTTATTTGAAAAATATAACGAAAAGGAACAATTCGAAAATGAAAAATATTATGGAAATTCATTGGAAAATTAACATATTTTTGAGAATTTTTCTTGTCTTAAACTCAGGGGAATCGATTTTTGGGAACAAGGAGTATTATTTTTGGTCTGCCGATGGTACCACATATTTCTCCCACTTTTAAGATAAAAAATTAAAAGAATAAAATAAAAGGATCGAAGAAGGTTTGAACCTGGTCACCTCTGAATCGAGTCAAATAGACAAGCCACTTGACCACACAGCCGCACAACTTCCTTTGTAGACTTAGACCATATTAATTGCTCAGAATTACCATTGAACCTTGCCAATTGATGCCTTAAGTACAGGCCGATTGAATACCTACTATCGTCCATTGAATAGATGCGGAGAAGGAGAAGAAGAAGAAGAAGGAGAAGAAGAAGGAGTTCGGACAAATGGTTTTGAGTGATTTTCTAATGATTGCTGCAAGTTTTGGGCGATTTCTCGCGAGTTTTGGACAATTCGATGATGCTCTTTCCAATGCAAAAAGAATCAGAACGATTGGATTCTTCTGTGAGGAGCAGGAGCCTTATCAATTTTAAGATCTAGCAATAACCGCGAAAACGTACACCTGGGTCAAAAAGAGGGGCTGGGCGCTGACGGTCGCGTTGCTCCCTCGCGCCAGCCCAATATGGACTAGGTTGGGAGAGGCCTGCGGCGCACATTGGCAACTCCAGACATGTCCTTAATAAGTGCATCAATCAAGCACATCTCCAAGTGTGCATCCGTTTAGTTACATTTTTGCTGAAACATGGCAGACTTGAGTAGGCCGCTAGCATAGTCCAAACTGGTGTGAAGAGCAACGATGCGATGGAGAGGGAGGAGGAGCTTCAGGCCGCAGCCGAGGAACCTGTCCTCCCACACCTGCCCCCGCTCCCCTTTCTCTCCCTCCCTCCCAACGCTCGCTTCCGCACTGTTGCCCAAGCTGGTAGTTGGAAATAAAACTCCTGCAAAGGCGATAGTCAAATGTAATTGCTGCGAAGCAGTGCCTGGAATGGCACAGCTTTATGGTGCGCATTGAGTGGTTGGAGGACTCGCTCGGCCCCGCCAACGACATCCTCACCGCCAACCTCGACGACCTGGACTAGCACGGCTTCACGCTGCGCAACTCTGCCAAGGCCAACTAAGTATCCTACCCTCAGCCATGAGGAGAAGGACTTAGCCAGCTGGAAGCAGTGCGAACCAGCACCACCTCACTGCCCATTGCCTCTTCTTCTAGTTCCCCAGTGAGCACGCACTGTGCACACAAGAGGCTAGACTGAACAGGCAGCGGCAATGGCAGGGCCCCCTTTATCGACCCAATGGGTGTAAAGTGGAGGCCCTCCCCAACCCCCTCTCTCTCTCCCAGGCTCTGGGAGAAACGGCATTACAGGGCCGAGCGCCCTGCTAATGAGTGGCTACCTGCCACACCCTTCAGAGTGGCCCCCACCAAAGGACACTCTAAGCCGCCTCTACTTGGAGAGGAGCCCGGGACGCATCCCACCTTTACTCCCCCAAAGGGAGTGCCTGCCTCCATTTTGACCCCTCCCTCGGCCCCGTCTGGACGAGGATCTGCCTGGCCTCTCCTACGTTGCGACGGCAATAGGAGAGGATTGGGAGGGCATACGAATCCCTGCCCCTGACGAGCCCGCATATTTGTCGCTTCAGGCCCAGTTGTGCGAGCTGGGCCTCCCAGCAGGCGGGAGGAGAAAGGAGTCCCACGAGCAGCCCCAAATGTACACTTGCAACACTCTAGAGGAATCGGCCCCCCTTTCTGCGCCCGCTCCCCGCGTCAAGATTAATGACACCCCCACCTCCCCTGAGGCACACGCACATACACCCTCCGCCCGCACTTCACCTGCCGCTCATCAGTCAAGAGCCGCCCTCGACGCCCCGCACTTAGGACGATCGAGTCCCCGCATCAGCGTCAACCGGATCACACTACCCGTCTCCCTTTACACACTTCTTTCCTACTCCCCTCTCCTCACCCGTCACCTCACACCTCCCCTGCTCCCCTCGCGTCAGGCGCTTGGGCCTCCCTGGACGGAGAGACAAATGGGGCCGGAGGATGGAGAGCTGCCCGAGCAGAACAAGGCGTATACCGCCACTGCCACCTGGCCCTTTCTCTCCCTTATCCGCCCCCCCGCTACCCCCCCCCCCCCTCCCCCCCTCTCTCTCTCTCTCTCTCCCTTCCGCTCTTCTGCCCCCTCCCCCCCCCTCAAAGGAGAGCCAGAATAGTTTGGGAAGCCCCCAGCACCCCCGACCCCCACAACCCCCCTGTCCCCCACACACCCCTCTTCCCCTCCCCCTTCTATCGGCCCCTTATCAATATCCCTCCCCTCCACGCTGTACGATACAACGCCAGCAGCCCGCACGGCAACTGCACACACACCCACACCTCCAACTACCCTCACACCACACTGGAGTGAGAGTAGACCCAAGGCAGCCCAGCCAGCCCAGTCATTTGCTCTCTGCCCTCACTCTTGGCTCTCAGCCTTCTTCTCCTACACACCCTTTCCCCTCTTACCATGCCGAAGCTTGCCGAAGGCAAGATCTTGACTCCGGAAGAGGAAGAAGCGGAGAGGGAAGCCTCTGAAACCCCCCTTAGGTCTCGCGAGTCTTCCGCTCCCCCTCCTAAGCAACCCAGAGGACTGCCCCCTCCCCCTCTTGGACTCTCCGTCCTCAACGACAAGAACAGCGCCAGCCAGTCGTCCGACAAGCAGCGCCCTGCTCATCGACACACTCGCTCGGGAGAAGACAGAGCCAGACACTCAAGAGAGCGCCGCTCTGGAGACCAGGTGAATCCTCAACTCTCACCTCCTCCCTTGCCTGTCTGGCCTGAGCCCCACTTTGTCAACCGTTCCTTAGTGCCTCTCCCTTTCCCTCCAAAGCCTCCAAGGCTGGAGGAGAAAGTGGAAGCCTTCTCGGGTTCCAAGCTACTTCAACTCCCTCGTGGGATAGAAGGAGCCTCTGGAGCAGCGAGCGTCCTTTCCTCGCCTCCTTCGACGTCCTTGAGACTAGAAGCGGCAAAGAGAAAGGGACGAGGACCCTTGTTGCCTCCTCCGAAGCTGTCAAGGCAAGGAGTGGCAAGGGGAGGTTGTCAAAGTAAAGTCAGCTTGTTGACAAAGACCCCTTCCACTGACACGGCCAGAATCGATCCTAGCCATAGGAGTTCTGCAGCCTACGTCATAAGGGAGTCTAGCTCACAAGTTGAGAGGCTGCAAAGGACCTGTGCAGCGCAAGCTCGCCTCCTAGCCAGTCTTGGCCAACCGCTCTGATTCTCAAGCGGATCTCCTCATTCCCTTCCCCCTTCTGGCCCCCTTGAATGTCAGCTGAGACAATGCCTCGAATTCAAGGCCAAGGCTAAGGGGCGGGACGAAGATCTGCGATCACTGAGGAAGAGAGTGGAGGAGTGCGAGAAGCAGCGCAAGGCTCTCGAGAAGCGAGGGAAGGAAGCAGAGGCCAAGAATAGGCAAGCGGTGGAGGAGGCGAGGAAGGAGGCCGAGAAGAAGGCGGAGAAGAAGACGTCCGAGCTCGCCCAGAAGCTGAAGGACTCCGAGCAGCGAGAGGCGGAGCTGCGGGAGTGGATCCAGACGGCAAAGCAGAGCGACTGCTTCCTGTCGGTGGAGGACCGGGAGAAGATGGACTCGGCCGTCTTCCTGGCCGAGCGCATGGCGCGCTTCCAGGAGGCCGGACTCAAGGCACAGCAGCTGGTGCAATCCATCAACCACCAGCTGAGCAATCCGCTTTACGCCCAGGTTCAGTCAGCTCAGTGCTGCTGAACGAGGCTGCGATTGCCATCCTTTCTTCTTCTGCAGTTTCTGTCGAAGAAGGGAGGCAGCCGCGAGTCGCCCAAGTCAAAGGCCACACCCACACGGTCGATCTCTCCTTTCCTCTTGCACACTCACGCATCCCTTTCTTCTCACCTCTGAACGACTCTTGATTCTGCTTGCGGAAGAGAGAAGTTCTAGTGAGAAGGAGGACTCCGCGGAAGAATCGCTGACGGAGGGAGACGAGCAACCGACTACCTCCGCCCGCCTACAGTAGCCGCAGACACCGCCCCCCTCTCTCCTCGCACCACATTACACACCTCAACCTCCCTCCACCAATCAATGCCTATCCCCTTTTTGCCCTCCCTTCTTCTTTACACCCTCCACTGGCACTGTAATCATCTTTCGCTTCCGTACCTAATGAATTGGCAACAATGAATTAGTACGCGGAAAGGCGAAAACGCAAAACAGAAAAGAAGGAGAAGAGAGCAGAGGCATGGGCAAATTTGGGAGCAAGTTTGACTTGTCTCAGATTTTAGGAGAGCGCGACATCTAGCCAGGCTCAGTTTCTGGACTCGTGTCCTTGAGATGGAGCTATGACTGGGCTTAGGGACTGTAGTGGAAGAGACAGACAGTCTGGTGGCCGTCCTGGAGAAGGCCACGGGCTGAATGGCCGGTGAAGAGCGAGAACAGCGCTTCACCTGCAACCTCTGCCACAACTCCGAGACCAAGTACAGACAGATCGACTGCTCCCACTGCAACAGCGCCTTCTGCTTCGACTGCGCCAGCGCGCGCCTGGAGCAGGACCTGCACGGGAACCAGATCCTCAACATCGCAGAGCTCTGCTCCTTCTTCCTGGACAACACCGGCTCCAGCTACCTCTGCCGCAACTGCTGTCCGAAGCTGGGCAAGGGATCGCCATGGATTCCTGTTCTGCATCAGCTGCTGATGCAGGGCATCTTCCACCCCGACAACATCACCATCATCCTGCAGATGGTCCCGTACCAGTCCCCGGAGACGCTGCCGCAGATCCAGCAGAACTGCATGGACATCTACAGCACCGTCTGCGGTGCGCTTGGTTTCTCGGCTTCAACGCCGCCGCCGCTATCCAAGCCAATTCAGACGCCCTCACAGCAGCTCTTCACCCCAACCTCTTTCCAGCGACCCATCATCACTTCCAACCCACGCAACCCGACACCAGCCTCAGAGGGAGCGCCTTCTTCAACCACGGCGGAACTGCCTACAGCGCCTTCATCACGCAGCCAGTGGCGTACGGCCACGGAGTTCCCATCGCACAGCCTCTCCCAGTCTACGGAGTCCCGCCAGAGTCAGCCAAGCCGCCAAGAAAGCGAGCATCCAGAAAGCGAAGCATCGGGAGAGCATCAGCAGCGCTCGACAAACCTGAGGCACTGCGAGCAGGCCATCGCGGTGCTGGGCGGAGCCATCGAACGTCTGGCCCCGCAAGACCCACGACTACAGCCCTTCCTAGCACAACTCTCCCAACTCCACCAAACCCGCGACGCCCTAGCACTGGCAGTGGGGAGTCTCTTCTCCCAGCAGTCAGAGGCCAGGGGAGTGGCACAACGTCACCAACCCGCAGCGCTGCCAGCCAGCCAGGAGCGGCTGGCACTACCCGCGGCCCCCCTACCATCCTTCCAACCGACGGACCAACAATTGGCTCTGCCCTCCAGTCAGCAGCAGCCAGCACTGCCGGCAAGCCAGATGAGGCTGGCCCTTCCAGCGCCGCCCAATCAACCAAGCTCCTACTCCTCGCTGCAGCCGCTCGCCTTGTCCATGACGTTGCCGAGACTGGCGATCGAGCTCCCAGCGGCAGCTCACTCAACTCCCGTCCTTCCCCAACCCTCTGACCTGCACCCCAACTACACAGTGATCATGCCAAGCGGAGGGAATCTGCAAGGACAGCTGGTGCCCTATCTCCAGCGCCCAGAGAGCCACCGCGCCCAGCCCGGGACTCAGCAGACCCCCCTTGCCATCACCTACCCGCAGGACCCGACGGACAACGTGTCCCAGGCCCTCGCCATCCCCAACGCCCCCGGCTTCGTCCACTACCCCGTGGCCGACGGACGCGCCGTCGGTCAACAGCCCGCCACCTTCCTTCCCGTCTCCACCCCCCACCCTCTTCCCGCCCCCGGCACCGCGCTCCCCATCTCTCAGCAACCCGCCTACCCCACGCCGCCGCAACACACAACTTCCCTTTCCCACGCCCCCTATTCTTCGTCTCACCCTCAGATCCCACACAACCTCCGCCAACCCTTCCAACACTACCACTCACCCTTCATCTACGCAGAGCCCACCGATTCACTCACCGAGATGCAAGAAAACCTGCCAGAAAGCGGCGTGAAGGCTGCCACGCATGACGCGTCCATGTCCAGAATGGATGCGAGCTCAGTTCGGCTGCCGAGTTCGACGATGGAGGCCACCCAGCCGATGCAGTCGGTGGACAGCGCCCAGTCGACGCAGCACATGCCCTCCTACCACGGAGAAGAGCATACCGAGGGGCCTCCGAGCCAAAGCCAACCCGAAGGGCCCCAGCGCCATCCTCGCACAGCCGAAGGGCTACAAAGCCAGCCACCCAGCGGCTTCCAGAGCCACTACTACTCCATCGCCGGGCCTCAGGGCCACTACTACTCGGCGATTGCTCCCGGCCTACAGCCGGCGACGCCGATGGAGACGTCGCAAGGACGTCTGCAGAGCCTTCCTCAAGTGGAAGCACCGCCGCCGCTACCGCCGCGACGGCCTTCATCTCCCCCGCCGCAGTCGCCGCCGAGGGATCCAAGGGCTCCCTCAGAGCCCCATCCAGAAGGCTTCTACGCCTACGGAGAGAGCAAGCCTCTCCACTCAGCAGCACAGCTGGGTCGCCGTTCGGAGCCTCCCCCGTCCTCCATCCAGCGCCCTCCCGCTCCTCAGCCGCCAGGCGGGACCGCGGAGGACATGGAAGTCAGCGCCTCATTCGCCTCCGCCTGCGGGCACACTCCGCAAGAACTGGAGGCCGCGCGGAGAGTGAATGAGGCTGGAGGAGACGGCCGTCCGGCGCCAGGGCCGCATTGGAGCCAGTTCCCGGCCAACTGGCGGGAAGACGCCTGCCGACACCCAGGAGAGACGATCCCATTGCCTCCTGGACCTCCTCGGAGGCCGTCCTCCGTCCCTCCGCCGGGAACCTTCCACCAAGTCCCCGCCGCCCAGCGACAACAGCTGCAACAACCGTGGCATCAACGGCAGTGGCCCCGTCAACCTATGACAACACAGCTGCCTGCCCACCCTCCGCCTGGAGCGCCGCCGTACATGCCGGCGCAAGTCTCAGTCGGAGGGACACACCCCCATGCACCAATGCCGCAACACTTCCAGTTCCAAGGACAGGACTGGAACCAGACCGCATTGGCGCGGGCGCCGGCCCCGTTCCAAGCGCAGCCGATCTACGCTCAGATCCCCTTCTGCCCCACCCAGACGCCTCTCATTCGCCCTCCACATCCCTCCCAGTTCCAGGAGAACCCGGGACAGATGGGAAGGGCGGTGGAGACCTTCCTTCCAGAGAGGCGAAGGGAGGCAGAAGCGTCGCCCGCGGAACCTGGACTCGTCCGCCTGCCCCGGCCATCTACGGCCCCCCTACGACTTCCTCCGCCTCCACGAGACCCCCCGCCGGCACCTCCAGTCTTCCTTCCAGAGGGAGCCAGGGAGGGGAGGAGGAAGCCGGCGCCACCGGCGAGCCGGCTCCCATCAACTGGGAAGCAGGAGGCCCAGCCCCTGCGCGCCCCCCGCCAGCAGCTCCTCCACCTGCTCCGCCTCAGCCGCCGCCTCAACCGGCCCCTCGGCCGCCGGCTCAGCCCGCGGCGGGGCCCAGCGTGCCCCGGCCTCCCCCGGCCCCCCCGCCCCCCTGGACCCCCCACCCCCTCCCCCGCCCCCGGCCCCCGGCCACCAGCACCGCCTCTACTGCCCCCCCCGCCCCCCCCCCCGGCGCCTTCCCCCCCCCCCCCCCCCCCCCCACCCGCAGCCGCCCCCCGCGTGCTTCGTGCCTCCGCCGCAGCAGTACGAGCAGGTGGCCGCGCCTCAACCCCATCTGGTCCCAAAGGACCCCAAGGACCCGTCTACTATGAAGCGGCTCCAGCACTAGGAGTGCAGGAGCCTTCGATGGGGCAGGCCATGACGCAAATCGCCGCCGCCTTCGTTCACCAGCAGGCCAGAGCCAGCCTTCCCAAGTTCCAGCTGCCCAAGTTCCAAGGGAACCCACTGGAATACAACCGCTGGCGGAGCCTCTGGAACAACGTGGTGCAGCAGACTTCGCTGACGGCGACGAGCAGATGCTGATGCTGGCGGACACGTTGACCGGAACGGCGGCCAACATTCTCAGCCTCTACTCCGGCGACCCCAACAACGTGAACCTCATCCTCAACAACCTCGACCAGGAGTTCAACAACCCTCTTCGGCCGCCCAATCGAGCACCGCGAAGGAGCACATCCAAGGCTTCCTCGCGCCAACCAAGCCAACCTGAAGTCCTTCGTGGAATACTAAGGCCAA